>JAGFMF010012266.1:12103330-12164984 GCA_019455555.1 Galemys pyrenaicus
TCCCTGGCCGGCAGCAGGGATCGAACTTGTGCTGCAGTGGCTGCGGTTTGCTTCATAGTGCGTTGCTTAACCCACTGCGCCACCAGGGAGGCCCTAAATAGGACATATTCTTATAATGAAATATTATCAGTCAAAAAAGGGAAGGATGGATTTTTAAAATTAAATTAATTTATTTATACATATTTAATATCAAGTGTAGTCCCCATGGAGTTCCCACCATTTCCCCAATGCACCGTCACCCCAGGCCCTTGTGCTCTTTCTGCCCTCATCTTGATCCTCCCCCCCCTCCCCCAACTCATGATGCCTTTGAATTGTCTTTGTCTTTTGGTTCTTGTTTTTTTTTTTTGATTGTTGTTTTTTTCCTTGAGCCCTGTTTTTTGTTTGTTTCTTTATATTCCTCCTACTAGTGAAACCATCTGATATTTTTCTCTTGCCTTTGAGTTATTTCACTGAGTGTAATCCCTTCTAGCTCCAACATGGATGGATCTTGAGAGCATATTTAAGTAAGACAGAGAATGACAAATACTGTATGATCTCATTTATCTGTGGATCTACCACAAAACATATAGCTACAGAGAACAGATTGGTGGTTGCCAGAGCAGTGGGGGAGGAGGAAATAGGTGAAGGAGATCAAAGCTATAAACTTTCTGGGGTGAAATATACAGCATGGTCACTGTAGTTCCCTAACTGTGTTCTAACCTATTACATTTTATATGCAAATATGGAACCATTATGCTGTACACATGAAACAAATATAAGTCAAATAAATTGCAGTTTTTAAAAAGAAACCCCTAATTTTTATTAAACTAGATGTTAATAATTGAAATTTTAGGTTTAGTGCAAATTGCCTAAATGGCACACACGGTTTTATACAGTCCCTGTGGAGGGAACAAATCAGCACTGAAATACATTGGCAAATTGGAATGGCGAAAAATAATTAGTATACAGAAAATTAGTATAACCTTTACATTTCTTTCTTGCTAGAAGATAATAAAATGCCAAATTTTCAAAATAATGTTTTCATATGATTATTACTTCTGAATAGATATAATTAGTTAGTTGAAAGCTATTATACTTGACCTGTCGCTTTCCAAAATTATCAGCTATATCAAAGTCTACGTTTCTCAGTTGATAAGGAATCCTCCTACAAGGATAGTAATCACGTACATCAGCAGACCTATCTTAGTAGTCAGGGGGAAAAAGTCGTCAGAAAAAGAAAGAATCGGGCCTCGCTGGTGGCGCAGTGGGTTAAGCAACACACTATGAAGCAAACCGCAGCCACCGCAGCAGGAGTTTGATCCCTGCCACCGGCCGGCCAGGGAGTGAACCCACATGGCACAGCAGACCTCTCCTGCCTCGCCCCGGGGCTCCCCTCAGTAGTGGATTTTGGACAATCTGCCTGTTCTGCTCCCCACTCGGTCTCTAGTGAATCCTCTCACCACCCTGGACTCTGGCTTGTACCCCAGTTCTTGTATGTTAAAAAAGAAAAAGAAAAAGAAGAATCAACATCTCCACCTTGTGCAAGTGACAGAACCTCTGGGTCTCATACAAATTGTAATGATAATTTCTGTCATGTCTACTATCCAGTTTTTACAGAGCTCAAATGATGTAATTATTGTAAGATCAATTACAAATATAAAAAGAAAACTATTAAAATAAGGGAAGGGACTTTTAAAGGGAGTTTTTATTTTACGTAGCAAAAACCAGGATTATGTGACACACAGATCTCATTTTCGTTGCTTTAAATTTGCAGCACACACAGTCAGTATTATTTACTTAAAAAAGAAAAAAGTTATCCTTAAGCAAGGGTCAAAAACAAGAAGGTTTGAAATTTTAAAAAGGTAAATTAAAAATTTAATAACAGGACTGAAAATAAAGCATAAGTAAACTTTTTGTTGTAGGAAGCCAAAATATAAACAGGTAGGCGATATTCCAGGAAGGATGAGACACAAAAATAGAGAATCTACCGATCTAGGAAGGCTGTTACCCAATCAGTAGGTGTTATAGAAAAGTGAAGAAAATGGGGAGGAGGGATTTATTTAAAATAATTGAAAAAATTTCCCCCAAATGAGAGTTATGTCATCAGAGAATAACTTGTGTCCAGCACAGCAACATCTCTGAAAGATCTATAACTAGACACAGGTTTTCGAGAATAAGGAAATACAAAAAGCTTCCATGGTGTTAAGTGGAGACAAGAAATGTGCTGATCTCTGACTTCTTGTAAGAATAGTAATGTTAGAAGAAACTGGAGACAAAGTGATATTTGAAGATAGAATTTTTTTTTAACCTTTATTTATATATATTTGACATCAATTGTGGTCCCCATTTCCCACCACCATTTCACCAGTGCACCATCACCTCAGTCCCTTGTGCTCTTTCTGCCCTCATCCCATCCTTCCTGCCCCCGCACACACACAAAGTGTTTCTGATTTATCCTTGTATTTTTGTTTTTGTTGTGTTGTGTTTTGGGGTTTTTTTCATTGTTATTATTCTTTTCCTTGGTCCCTTATTTGGTTCCCTTATAGTCTTCCTAGGAGTTTTTTATACCTAGTCACGCAATCGATCGAATATATTGTTGAAAATAAGAACATTTTCAGATAAGGTCCTCAACAAACTACTTTTGTCATTCTTAGGACGTTACTTAAGAACATTGCTCTAACAAAAGTAAATAATGCAGAATGAGATCCAGAAAGACAGGGGATCCAGGAAACAGTGGCTCCAACCCAGGAAGCTTGTATAGGAAGATCTCAGAAGAACAAGCAATACAGCAGCAGCAACAGGTCTGAACCCCGGTAGAACATCAGAGCAAGAGGAAGACAGGAACTCTGCAGAAGTGATTGTGTCTGCAAGGCTTACTCAACTTGAGACTGTGGTAGAGGCACATTCTTCATGTAAGAAAGTAAGGAGGGAGGGAAGAAGGGAAAAAGAAAGATAAGAGCTGAGAAATGTCAGCAAGACCAAAGGCAATACAAAACAGTAATAATCCAAATATAAAGCAAAGTGGCATTATTTTAAGCGACTGATAGATTCAAAGATTTATTTTAGATTTAAAGATTTATTTTACTTATTGATGCATAGAAGAGCTGGGGTGTAGGCCAGAGGCATGGGGGCAGGGGAAATGAGACGATCCACCAGAGACAGAGTGGGGAGCAGAACAGGCAGATCTACTGAAATACACTGCTGAGGGGAGCAGCAGGTAAGACAGAAAAGGCCTGCTGCCCATGTGGATTAGTTCCCTGAAAAGGGACCGAACTCATAACCTCAGTGGCTGCTGACAGCTTGATAGTGCTAAGACTTAACCCCTTGCGCCACCAGGGAGGCCCCATTTTCTTTTCTTAATTGAGCTTTCATGCCTCCTCCTTTTCTGGTAGCCCCTAGATCCTGATATTGGACCTGTTGAGTAGGCCATGTAATCCTAGCAGATTGCCCCTCTCTGTAATAGGAAATAATTAACTGATCATAATTCAACTGCCTTTCTTGTGTTATAACGTTTAAACCAACCACAGAGAAAGCAAGGACAGCTTCACTACAATTGCTAATCTAAATGCAAATCTTATGATGTGTGTCAGCAATGGTGTGGCTGACAAAAGAGGCTCTAAATGAATTCAATGGGTTGGCTCCCATCCTCCATAAGAGTGAAATGAAAAGGGAGAATTCCGAAGTAATCACATCAGCACAAAATGTCAAGCCTAAATTTGGTAAATTCAGCAAATTTGTTACTCACCCAATTGCATTTTAGAGAATTGGGTAGCTTCTCACAGAAGATAGATGAAAGGGAGTGATAACTTTGTCTTTCATAGAGGGAACTAAAAATACTGACGAAGGTGAATGAACAAGAAGTAGAGGCTTAAGCATGATGTTTAAAGTTAAAATATTATCAACTGAAGAATTTTTAGAGAATAACTACCAAACATTAGGCAGAGCAGAAGTAGAAGAGGTGCAGGGCCATGTGACCTAAGTCCTCTTTTTTTAAAATCATAACAAGGAGTCAATAGTGTTCTGAAGCTGATGAAATTAGGAAACAGTGACTTAAGCTTATTGTTTTGAATTATGGTGTGAACCACAGAAGAATGAAAAAGAAAAAGACTTAATAAAGATTGCCTTAGAGGGGACCTGGGGCTTGGGAAAGTAGACCAGGAAAGTGTAAGCTCTCTTCTACTATTTTACTTTTTTTTTTTTAACCAAGTGCATCAAGTGTGTAATAATATTTTTAAGGATGTGTATGTTTTCTTTACAAACAAGGACCATGTCTTAGTTATCTTTATTTTCCTAGATCTATTCCAGTAGTTGATATAATGGTACTAAAATAACAATAGTAGTTAAGTCATCTATTTGTTAAGCACCCACCAAGCCCCATACACTGTGCCAAGGGTCTTACATAAATATTGGTGCTCCTCATGTGACCCCCATGGGTCCCCAGTGTAATCCCCATGGAAAGGGGAGGTTCCAGATTCTCTGCCCGAGAAAGGTAGGCAGAGAGAAAGGTGGGGTTGAGCAGCATGGGGAAGCTCAAAAGAACGCGGAAGAGAAGAATGGAGGGAAGAGGAGACCCAGGGGAGGCTCATGGAGCAGAGAGACATGGGAAGAAGAAGCTGTATTTGTTTCTCGGCCTTGGACTTGTACGAGGGACTTGGGACATGGAAGGAGACACCTGACAAGATGTGGGTGAGAGACTTCTGAAGAGGCTGTCAAGGGCAGCCTTTATTTTGACTTGGGTTTTGATTTTGCTCTTTTTCTTCCAGTCTTGCTTGGCCCCTACTGCCCCTTTCCTATGTTTCACCGCCAGATGGTGCCTTAGATTTGCGGTGAGCTTCCTGGCCTCAGTGGCCCTCCTTTGGTCCAACCCTGTAGGATGAAGCATTTATCCACAAGGGGCTGGGTAACTTGAGTGTTTCATTTGGAAACTATATTCTTTGTCTTCTCTTCTTTCTATTGCACACTAATTCTATTAAAATTCTTTTGTATTGAAGGTCTTACACACTAGGAGTATGTATTGTCTTTATGAGACAGAAGGCAGAACCCAGGTTTGGGGGTCTGGGGTGCCCCACATTCTGCCCACTAACACATCACCCTGAAAGGCAAACATTCTACCTTTTCAGTAAGGAAATTTAGGGGAGATTTGGGGGAAAAAATTGTTCAAGGCCAAAAGCAGGATTCAACCACAGACTGTGAAAACCAGAAGGATTTCAACCTAAGTAACTGTCTCTAAGATCTTGGGTCTTTAAAAAAAAAAAAAAAAAATTAAACCTGTATTTGAAGGAGTAGTGGTAAATGAATGATTGTGTATAAATGATTTGCATACAAACTCAAAATGAATGTGAGAGTTACGTTGTTCAGTTCCTCAAAATATACCATTCTACTGCTACAAGTAGCTCCACCTAGATCTAAACAGCTTTGGATTCATACTTGTTATGCCTGAAATAACTTGAAGAGGCTATTGTGAAGTAATAAATACTTCTGATAGAAGCTAGAGAGAACATTTAGATTCTCGAAAGTAAGTGGACGGAATTTTGTCCAGTAATAGGACAAATTGAAATAATCCAGGCTGAAGGAACTGGGTAGTAAATATATATTGATTCAACCTCAACATTTTCAGCTTTCAGGACTAAAATATTATTTCCAAGCAGATTAAAATGGCTTAGGCATTAGGGCTTAATGCAAAATTAGTTTGCCTAAGTGGCTGTGTCTTTGAGTCCAAAGAAGGTCACAAGAATGCAAAAACTGCGCTGCTTCAGAAGCACAGAGGCGGTGCTGGGCCCTTTACATCATTTACTTTATCAATGAAAAAGACTGAGCGCACCCCTCCTCCTCAGCTGCACCTCTATAAATTATATATAAATTATATTCTGACCTAGGGGGTGAAGATGTGGATTACAGCACATATGCAGAAACAGAAAACTAAAAGGATGAAATAAAAGCAGCAGGTGAAAAGAAATTCTACTTTTTCTTCTCACCCTGTAGTAGGTAGTCCCATACAACCTGTAAAAGCTTCACCCCATTTAGAACACTGGTCTATGGGCTGCATTAGCACATGGAGCAGGCAGCCCTGGAAAATAAATTGTATATCAAAGAAAACAAAAATATTACATCTAGAACCAATTTGTTAAGCACTCACTTTGTGGCAGACACCCTTCTAGGCAATTTGTGTATTTTAACTCATTTAATCTTTACAACAATCATATGGGCATATTAACCCTCATTTTACAAAAGACAGGATTGAGGCACTGAACAGTTAAATAATTTTCCTGAATTTCCACAGATGGTACGTGTTGGACCCCATTACCTTTATTTAAAATTAACATTTTATTTTGGAATAATGTTTAAATAAAATTTTTCAAAACTAGTACAGAGAGATCCCATATACCCTCACACAACTTCCCCCATGTTAACATTTTATATAACCATGGGACATTTGGGAAAACTAAGAAACCAACACTGGTACATTACTATTAAGTATTTGAAAGTCATATGATTTTCATCTACTAAAAATAACTTCATTTATTTAATTCAGTGCATCAGGCATTTTTATATGGAGACACAGTTCCATTTGCCATTGTTTTCCCAATTCATTTTATTGTGGTAAAATGCACATGACAGAACTGTGCTCTCTTACCCATTTTTAAGCATGCAGTCTCCCCTTGTCTCTCGAGATGAAGCATAGTTCTCCTACAAAGACCAGACACCTCTCCAAAGTCGGTTATTTTATTATTAAAGCTGTAATGACACCTTCCTTGGCTAATAGCCAAAAGGAAAACCCTGAAACAAGAAGAATATTCAGATGCAAAGCTCTTTGCAAGCTGAGTGTGACTGGAGACCAGCTGCCCAGGGGGTGCCCCCAGGCGCCCCTTGGAGGTCCAGAAGCCAGCAGGCATCTGCAAGGCTTTGCCATGTTGCAATGTCGACATGTGCTGCTTTTTCTTCCTACCTTTGAATTAGCCCCAAGTTTTCTAGGAAGGATCTAGATAGTTGACCAAGAAGAACAGAAACAATCTCTGGTTGGGTAAGGATTCACCCAAATGGAAAAAATGTTCCTACCAATCTCCCCCTTGGGGCCACAAAGTGTTCCCTGTCCTGAAACTTCATCATTTTAAGCAGCCTGGAGACCGTCAACAACACCCAAGACCCAGGGTTACAGCCTAAACCTGTCATTACTTTACAAATGTTTGAACAGAATGGACCATTTTTTAGAAAGGGTTAGAAGGTGATTTCCTTAAAATAGCTGCCAAGATGGGGGGATTGTCTAGGGGCAGTGGGAAGGACCTCAGAGGCACAGCCACACGCCTGGGGTTCTCATGTGTGACTTACCAGCTCACCTGCAGGCTCACCTCAAGAAAGAGATTAAATTTTCATAATAGAAAGAGCAATTGCATAACCCTGGAAATCTGTCTAGTCTGCTCCAGGTAGCCCACACCACCCCACCCTCCCCTCAAGCTACAGGATGAGGCTTTGTGGTCCTCAGACTTCACGTTACTGCCAAAGTCCACTGGGAATAAGAACAACAGTGACCCAGGTCCACCCAGGCACTTTGGGCATCTTCTGGAAATCCTCCCCTGCCTTCCAGTCACAATCCCAGACCCTTCTGAGAAGGGCAGCATTAAGCTTCTCCCTCTGTTGAAGGAGCTAGCAGGGAGTCAAGGGTGTTACAATGTGAGGCTAATTACTGTAGCCTTTTAATATTCTCTTCTCCTGGCCCTCCCGGGAAGGATAAAATAAAACACTGCATAATAAGAGGTGAAATGAACGGTGGACTGGGAACTTCAGTAGCTGTGTGACCTTGGACAAAGCAGTTGACCCAGACTTGCAATCTCATTAACACGGAGAAAAAGAGTGGGGCTGGAAGGCTCCTTTCTTTTCCCTGTCAGGGTGAGAAGGATCAGCCAGGTGCCTGGGTGTGTCAGAGAGGACTCACCCATAAAAGAGGTAAGACTGGAAGGCCCTGGCTTTCCAGAGACACAAGCTTGGCTCTTCAACCTGGGGTTTTCCGTTCTACTTCCCCCATAATTTTTCAGTTGATAGTGGAAGATTTATTTGCCTGATGACTTGTTTTAAATGTGAACTATGTTATACACACAAGACAGCATAAAAAGCAATGTGCAGTTTAGAAGCTAATAAAAACTACTCAGTATTCACCACTCAGGATAGGAGAATTTTACTGTCCCTTAACCTTCCCATGTGCCACATTCAGATCACTTTCTCCTCCCTCCCACTTGCCTCCCCAGCTAACCTTACTGATTTTGGGTTTAACTCTCTTGCCTTTTCTTATTACCTGTGTATGACCCCTAAGATAGATATGATTAACTTTGGTTTTGAGGTTAACATCAACGCAGTCATATTTTTATGAATTCATTTGTGACTTGCTTCTTGTGCTCCAATTTTGTATTTTTAAGATCCCTTCATGTTGTTGGAGAGATGTGGAATGCCTGTATTTTTCACTGCAGTGCTATATTTCTTCATGTACTGAATCAAATTATACCACTGTGTGTGTCTTCATTCTACCTTGATGAGCAAGCATTTGGGTCATTTCCAATTTGGAAAAAGAACAGTGACGCTATGAACTGTTCTTGCATGTGCCTCCTGGAACATGGGGTAAGAGTTTCTTCTGGCAAGAGTGGAATTGCTGGGTGGATATTCAGTTTTACTAGGTAATACTAAGTAATGCCACACTGTTTTTCAGAGCGGTTGTACCAATTTATATTCCCACTAACAGTTATTAAGAGTTGCTTACATAACCCTCAAAACACCTAAAGTTATTGACATTGTTGTTTTAGCTAACTTGGTAGTGTAAAATGGGTCTTATAGTTTTAACTTGATTAGTAGTGAGATTGAGCATCTTTTCATAGGATGGTGAGTGCTATGTGTGTTCCTCTTTTATAAAATACTTGTTCGTGTTTTTGCTCATAATTTTATTGAATTGTGTCCTTTGTTCTTACTGCTTTGTAAGAATTGTTACATAACCTGGAACTCTTCTGTGGCTGTACACTGCACATCTCTCCATTTATATCATCTGTTTACTCTCTTAAAAGTAGCTTGTGATTAAGACAAAAGGTTAGTTGAATATAGTTGAATTTACAATAATAGTAAGTTTTATACCACCACCTTCTGCTACTTCTTCAGGATTATTTTTGAGTATGCTTAGCCTTTAGAGCTCTTGAATAAATTTACATATCTGTTTGTCGTGTTCTACCAAAAACTAAACTTCTACCGGGATGTCATTAAATGTATAAATCAAAGAGAAAATTTATATTTTATAATATTTACTATTTTTATAAAAACATGGTAAGCATAATTTTAGTACCAATCTAAAGTCTTTTAGTAAAGTTTTGGAGCTTTATCTACAAAGACTTAAATCTCCTTTATAAACTTATTATTAAGAATTTCATATTTTAATACAAATAAATAGTACCTTTTAAAATTACATTGTTCTAGTTAATTGACTATGGTATATAGAAATGCAATTGATTTGTATATTAATTTTGCATGCAGGCATCTTGTTAAGTTCTTTTTAACCAAAATATTTCATCTGTAGATTATTTTGCAAATGAGTTTTGTCTCCCCCTTTTTAATTTTTATACTTTCCATTTCTTCTTGACTTACTACACTAGCCACGACATTCAATACATTGTTGAATGAGAGTATAAGGAGTGGGCCTCTCGCTCACCTTTGAATTTTTGACTACCAGTGATGTTTGCTGTAAGTTTTAAGAAATCCTTTTTCAGACTGACAAATATCTCTTCTATTTGTAGTTTGCTTACCCAGCATTCTGGAAGTTTTAAAGCATAGTATTTTTGCTCACTGTTCATCATGTTCATTTCTATGTATTTTAAATTTCCATTATGATATTTTCTTTGATCTATGAGTTGTTTAAAGTGTGTTTTTCATTTCCAAATATGGGGTTTTTTTCTCATTATATTTCTTGTTATTGATTTCTAACTTAATTACATTTGAAATTTATTCATAGAAAGTTCCATGAGGGAATAATCTCCCCCCACAGAGTGCAATGTTCTCTACATGCCCATTTTATCAAATTTATTAATATTTCTTTAAGTCTTATGTATCCTTACTGATTTTTATCCACTCAATTTATGAATTAATGAAAGAAATGTGTTAAAATCTGCCTCTGGCATAATGGATTTCTCTATCTTTCTTTGTAGTGTAGTCATTTGTTTGCTTTATGTATTTTCAGGAGCTATGAATATGTCTATCTTACAAGTTTAAAATTGCATTTTTGGAAAAATATTTCACCATAATGTGGTGACTTCTTTACCACTCACCAAGCTTTTTGCTTTAAACTCTATTTTTTAATATTAATACATTTCCTGCTTTCTTTCGATTAGTATTAGTGTCCACTCTATCATTTTCTATCCTTTAACTTTCACTATTTAATGTACACATCTTTGTATTTGAAATGTCTCATGTAAATAGCACACGGGAAGTTGTATTTATCCTAGGCTTTGAAATTTTTCTTACAATTGCGTTTAGTCCTGCTATATATCTTTTCTATTAATATTATCTAGTTATTTATTAATTATTTCTAATATACTTGAGTTAATTTCTACCATCCTTTGTGTTTCATATTTGTTTCACCTTTTCTGTTGTTAAGCAAGATTTTCTTTTGCTTCTATTTTATCATTCCCTCCCTGCACACCCTCCTTCCTGGCTTCTGTTTATTTGGGAGTCATATTTGCAATACATCTTAGTTTTGTGAGTGCCCTAAAAATTTTTAAATGTATTTTTAATAATTCTAAAATTAGTATTTTTAACCTCCTCCTGAAAAATTCAAGGTTAATTTTTTTTCAATTCCAATTGTCCTCACTAATTCAGTGTTTATGTCCTCATTATTATTATAAAAATGTTTTTTCCTCAAAATTTGACATTGTTATCACTTATAGAGTTAAAATTTGCTTATATTTCTTCAGGTCATTCATTTGATCCCCCTGTTTATAACACATCTGTTTACCATTCTTTCTTATATGTTAAGTCTTCTCTCTTGGGTCATTTTTTCCTGCAGGAAGTATATTATGTAGAATTTCATTCAGTGAAGAGGAACTTCTGGTAATAAGTTATCTGTTTTGTTTATCTCTTTTGTCAGAAATATCTTCATTTTGCTTTCTTTTTTTGAAAGATCATTTGAATGGATGTAGAATCTTTGTTAGTAATTATTTTCTCTCAGCATATTGAAGACATGCCCACTGCCCTCAGGCTTCCATTACTGTGGCTGAGTTGTCAGTCAGACACTAAACTGCCAATCAGTCTCTTGTGGCGGATGGAGCTTCCTTCTTCAGCTGTTTTGAAGATCATCTAATTTTCTTTATTCTGTGTAGAATCTGGTACGTCTAGGCGTCTGTTTCCTTCTGCTCCTCCTCCTTCGGATAAGGAGACTGGTGTCAATTAGAATTCTGGAATTCTGGAAAATTGTCAGTCATCTTCTATTTCAATAAAATTCCCTCCCTGTGTCTGATTGTAATGTCTTGCTTTGTCCTCTCTCCTTTTTTGCTTTTTTCACCAATAATTTTAAACTTCTCAAATTTATATCCATAATAATGCTCTGGGACCCATCTTCACTGTTTCCCTCTAACTGTTCCTCTATCCATTATCCATTTAGGTTTTAATTTCAGTTATTATTGTACTTTTTTTACAAGTTAGGTTTGGTTAGTTCTTTTCCAGGTTCACTGCTCTCTGCTCAGATTTTCAAGATTTCCCCTTCTATCTCTACATAGACTTTGCAAGTTTTCTACTTTTGCTACTAATAAATCCCGTGTCTGTTTCTCCTATGTGTTTGTTTCTGCTGGCACATTCTTAATGCTGTTTCCTTGGTGCCGTGTGATTTTTGACCATAAGTGGCTCACTTTTGTTGGACATTTATCTCTAGAAGCTCTGAGAGATCTAGATGGCAGCAGGATTCTTCCAGAATATATTTGTGTTTCTTCGGCTGGTCATGTAAGGTAGTATCGAGCTGAGAACACTTGAAGCTCTTAGACTTTAGAACCACTAATGTTGAATGACTCTGAAATGCCAAATCAATCAAGAGTCAGTCTATACCAGACCAAAGTGGTTTTCAGAATTGAAACAGATAAGTTTTCTTGCTTCTCCTTCAGTGTTCATAATAAAGTATGTATAGTCCTTTGGGATCCCGTTCTATTTAAAGATCTCCTAGGAGGTTGCCCACATTGGTCAGGCCCTAAGCTTCAGCTCCTGCCTCCCACTCACATATAATTTTCTCAGCAGTAGTACAGGTTCTGGCATCTGGCAGAGACTTCTAAAGTGAAATCAAACTTTGGTATTCCTTTATCTCCCAAAGTTCTTTGGTATCAGTTTGGGAGCTGAGAGGATTTGTTACTTTCATGTCATCTGAGAGGTGCATTTTAAAAGATATTTAAAATATGCTTTGGCCGGTATTTCAGTTACTTTGGATGGGAAAATTGTTCCAGCTATCTAATGCACTCTATTGCTGGTAACAGAAAATGAGCAAGCTGGTTTATTTTTAGCCAAGGCTAATTTCTGGATCGTTTTGCACCTGTGAACCTGAACCAATTTACATAAATGTGCCTTCCTTTTTTTCTAGCTAAAAGAATTTCCAAAGAGGCTAACCAATGAACTTCTATTAGAGAAAACAAATAGCATGCCAGTCTAGCCCAGAGGTTCTCCCAGATGACAATTCTAACCTGTATTTAAAACTATAATGTCAAATGTATTACTAACAATAACTAATGTTCATCAGGGAAGGCTTATTACCAATTGTCCAACACAAAATGTATTGTTGTATTGCTCAGTTTCCACAACAACCCTCTGAGGTAGGTATTATTAATTCCATTTTACAGATGAGAAAACTGAAAAGCAAGATGGTTAAGTAATTTGCTGAAAGAACATGGTGGAAGTGGGTGGCAGTGGGCTCCGGGGCACACATTCTGAGCCTCAGGTTATGCTCCCTTGTTTAGAAGTCGTGAAAAACTAGCTGCCTGAGAAATATGACCCATCTTGGGTTTTTCAGGAAAAAGTGACACAAACTGGGCCATAGTTCTTAACCCACTGTAAGTACCCAGGGAATATTTTCAAAATACATCTGACACCTCCCAAATAGAGTCTAGTTTAGTTGGTCTGTGTGGGGACCCCCATAACTTAATTTCTTTAAGATTTATTTATTTATGCATACAAGAACAGGGACGTAGGCCAGAGGTGTGTGTGCAAGGGGGTGGAAATATTCACCAGAGACAGAGCGGGGAGCAGAACAGGCAGATCGACTGAAACACACTGCTGAGGGGAGCAGTGGGCGAGGCAGGAGAGGTCTGCTGCGCCATGTGGGTCAAGTTATGATTTGGGATCGAACTCAGGCAGGTAGCTTCATAGTGCTGTGACTTAACCCTTTACACCTCCAGGGAGGCCCTCCCCACAACCTAATTTTTGACAAGACTCCCTAGCCCTCTCGATGGCCACTCTTTTGTGGGTCACCCAGGGCTGCCACCTGGATAGCTCCCCCTCCCTTTGCTCACATGTTAGGGCTCATTACCGGTTTTCAACTTCCCAGAAAAATGGGTGTTGGCAGGGGAAAAAAAAAAGTCACTGTCTCACTAGTCATCACCTGGATATCTCGTGCAGTTCACGTCCCTGACTTGAGCCTTGTTTCTTCTGTGAAAACTGAGAGCCTGTTTTAGTGGCACTGTTTCTTTCCATTCTCAGGCTCCTGGAAGGTCAGCTTCTTTTGGGTGAGCACAGCACATCAGCACATCGGGTGGGAGGAGGGCAGCTCTGGCTGCAGTCAAGCTGTGGGTTGTTTGTGGACTTCATGCGTCCACCCCTCCATATGCGTGGCAATTGGGGGGTGAGTGTCATCGCAGGATGCTCACTAAGTGATCCTGAATTGTATTCAACAGAGGAATCCTCGCTGCAAGCCTGTGAATTTTCCTTCCTAGCTGACTGCTTCAGAAGAGCAAGGAAGTACAGTTTGCCTGGAGAAGTTACCAAGGGACAAAGTCCTAAAGCAAAAAGGGGGAGCCCAGCTGAGAATGCCTTCCACCGCCATGCATACAGACACACTCTGTCAACACTGCAGGAGCCATCTGGACAGCAAGAAGCTGCTTTTAAGGAAGTTGGTTTTGTTGGGCTTGCACATGTAATTCCTACATAGATGTTCCTTGGCAGTCAGGCATCTGACTTCTCTGGACCAACATGGCAACACCTGTCTCTCCGTGGCTGCTTCTGGCCTGGGATCAGCATATCAACTTAGTCCTTCCATTCAGTGTTTGAGGCCTGAGCCCTCCCAACTGCACTGAATCTTTCCCAGGAGGTAACCAATAGCTCCCCATGGGGCTGAGCTGAGATGCCCCACTCAGTGCTTTTCGCTTGTGCCCTGCAGGGTTTCCCAGCTGCGCTCTGTGCCATCAGTATCTCTAACTCAAAGGTCAAAGGCAGGAGTTACTCCATGTGCAGGCAGAAAGGTGCCAGAGGAACATGTGAGCTTTCTCAGGAGCCCCAACCAGCCATGGACCCTGAGTCATAACAACCTCATCCATTTCAGGGGGGACTCCCCTCAGAGGGAACCCCGCCTGTCCCAATACTGTCTGGATCACGGGCTAAGCCTGGCTCTATCTCCTGGCACCTGGGCCTCCTGTGGCTGCCTCTGTAAAGCCCAAGTGAGGCCTCGGGTCATCAGTTCCTAAGGAGAGGGCTAGGCCTTTGTTCTTCCCTCAGAGCAGTGGCTTTTATACCCAAAGGTGTTTTAGAAAGACCTGTGGGTAGGGAGTCGTCTGGGAGAGCAGCAGGGTGGATAGAGGTCAAGAGGATCAGGTTCTATAACAAATAAGTTCATGTGCTTAGTATATTACCTGGAGCATCAAAAGGACTCACTACAACTTGGTTATTATTGCAGAAGGCTAAGGTGGGGGCAGATCTCCCAGTTACTGTTGAAAAACTTCATGTATTTTCCACAAACCCTAATAAAGTTCCTGCAGAGTAGGTATTATTATTACAAGTTTTACAGATGAAAAAAGAGAAGTTCAGAGGAGTTAAGTAACTTACCCAAAGTCACACATCCAGAGGCAGAGTCTGGATTCAAAATCAAGTGAATCCAATTCTAAAACCTGATCTCTTTTCACTCTTTCAGGGTATCTTACCGCCCTTAAAAAACAGCAAACTTCTCAATGCATTTGTTTCTTAAGACAACTAACAAAGCCATTAAAAGAATTAACAGGGAAAAGGTTAAATACTAATCATAACAGTGTAGTTATTGTAATTGGGTATAAAACAATGCTCTAGTCTCTTAAAAACCCAAAAAAGGACCAAAAAAATAGATGAAAGTTATCATCCTGATTCCTCCTTCTCCACCACCCCAGGATCTGCTCTATCCTCTACCAGAAAGTTCCTGGTGCCTAGTGCTTAACCCACCCCAACGACAGCTTCCCAGTATCCGCCTCCTCTTTCTTCCCTTAGTCTGCCAACTTGCCACCAGTGATCGCTTTCTACTGCATTTTGTACAAGAGTAAAACTCAAGGAATAAGCCATATGGAATAAAGGACTGATCTAGGCAGCGCAGGTGATTATAAACCAGTACAGACTATACTGAAGGGTGGAATCTGAGGGTTACACAAGAAAGACAGGGATGTCTCCAATGGAGGAAGCCTCTCTCATTCAAGAGAAGAGTGTAGGGGAGAATTCAGAACAGGAGTATCTCTGGAGATCCTGTATAATGTAACCTGTAGTGTCCTGCCTCCTCGATCCTGGTTTGGGTTGCTCATTTTCTTAACAAGTCAGTACAACGTCAAGCAAATTTCACTAAATAATCTTGAAAGAACAGGATTCTTTCTTTAGATATAGTCTCTATTCCCTACTCTTCTGGGGGTACAGGAGAAAGTCAGTAAATGAAATCCTATACCTAATCAGAGCATGTCAACTTGGGCTTCTCAGTTCCTGAAAATGAAGGTATTTAGAGAGTTTAAGAATCCATCTGTGGGCCTCCCTGGTGGCGCTGCGGGTTGCGCACAGCACTATGAAGCATCTGCGGCACAGCAGCATGAGTTCGATCCCCAGCCAGGGAGGTGACCCACATGGCACAGCAGACCTCTCCTGCCTTGCCCGCTGCTCCCCTCAGTAGTGGATTTCAGTTGATCTGTCTGCTCTGCTCCCCACTCTGTCTCCGGTGAATTCTCTCACTCCCGGCGACCCTGGCCTGTACCTCAGTTATTATATGCATAAATAAAAATAAATAAATAGATAAATATTTTTTAAAAAAAGAATCCATTTGTGCTCCAAGCCTTTCAGAAACTGGATGGCTATGTCTCCCACTACTGTGAACTATAATTTCACAAAGGTACCAGATACTGTTAAGGGTAATATCCTATGTTGTTTTCATCTTAAGGAAAAAAGTCAAGGAGAAGGGCTCTCTGGTGACAATGTCATGCAGTGATGAAGGAGGCAGCTCTTATAGTATATGCATCAGGGTTCTCCAGAGAAATAGAACCACAGAAGCAGGAGCGGACGCTCCATCATGAGACTGAAACACAGGAGGCAGGGGAGTAGTCTGGAACTTCAGGCAGGAATTCATGATTCAGTCTCAAGGCAGAATTTCTTCTCTGGAAAACCTCAACTTTTGCTTTAAAGGTTTCAGCCAATTGAATGAGGCCCACTCACATTAAGGGACTCCCCTTTACATAAAGACAACTAACTGATTGCAGAGGTCAGCCACGTTTCCAAATGCCTCACAGCAAACCCTGGAATAGTATTTGATTAAATAACTGGGTTGTAGCACCTAGCAGTCACACTGACATCACACTAACCGTCCTACATGAATAGCCAAGAATGAACCGTCATGGCCTTGGACCCAGGAATGAAGGTTTAGTCTGAATCTATTAGTATCTAGACACTACTATAACTCAGCCACCTCCTCACAGTTTCTCCTGCTCCCAACCAGCACCCACTCTTTCACATTCAGCTCAGATTTCCAAGAGGGAACATTGCATTGATTCAGTGCACAGTGAGCTATTGTGGCAACTGGTTGTCCTGGAGTCCAGCGATCTCCCCATGACCCAGCATTTGCTCTGTGCCAAGGACTCCAACTCAGAGCAGTGGCTGTGGGCCAACAAGCTCCAGCTTGACGGGAAGGTGGGACATAGCAGACCAGACCCGTCCGCCCTCCTGTACAGCACTATCTGAGCGGCGTCAGCTCCGTGTTTCCTGGCACCACACATGGAGCTGCACTCTACTCACCTGCCCCAGCAAGGAGACAACCATTCCCATGTTCTGGCAGGGACTGTGTGTGGTGAGCATGTCACATGGCTGCTGACAAAGTGGTTTGCCAGTGTCAAGTCCATGGTCCCCCGATGATATCCATTCCTGGCTTGTCCCCTCTGCAGCCGTCTGTAGAGGTTGTTCTTCATTCACCTAGACCAAACAGTGAAGGTCACCACTGCCAAGACACCTGATAGATATGATGGGAGAAAATAGAATATTCTTGCATTAGTAGAGCTAAAATAATGTCTATCTTATTGTCTTTTTAATGAGGGAATGGAAAAAGGAGTAGAATTATTCAATTTTCAATATTTGAGCAGGGAGGGGGAAATAAACCGGGACCATACCCTTAATTCTACAGTTGACCTTAGGGCCAATTTATAGCTCCTTTGTTCCTCTTTTGTTTATTGTCCAGTGGGTGATTCTAGCTTTTGCTCTTGGGATATTTTATGACTAAAAGTAGTAGAAAATTCAGCTAACTGAAGTTGGGTTTGTTTTTCTCATAGAAAAAGAAGCAAAAGGCAACTTTTAGTGTCAGCTTAGCAATAATTTTAGGTCTCTGGGTCACCTCTCACTCCACTCTCTCTCTTTACTTCGTGATCCCAAGCTGCCTCCAAGGGCGTGCTGTGTATGGTAAAGCAGGAAGACTGGAGAGGGAGTGACATTGACTTCATCTGGACTTTCCATCAGTAAAGCCAAAGCTTTCCCAGGAGCTTCCAGCAGCTTTCCCTTCTGCCGTCTTGCCAGAGTACATCGCACAAATACTCCTAGCTACATTGAAGACTGTGAAATAAAAAATCCATCAGAGAGGAATGCCATACTAGCTTACACAAAACATGATTTCTTTTTAAAAGATTTATTTATTTATGCATACAAGAGCTGGGTACAAGCCAGAGTTGCAGGAGGTGAGAGGATTCACCAGAGACAGAGTGAGGAGCAGAACAGGCAGATTGACCAAAATCCACTAGTGAGGGGAGCAGTGGGCAAGGCAGGAGAGGTCTCCTGTGCTCTGTGGGTCCCCTCCCTGGCTGGGGATCGAAACCATGCTGCTGTGCAGTGGATGCCTCACAGCACAGTGCTGTGCTGTGCTCAACCCGCTGCGCCAACAGGGAGGCCCGAAACATGATTCTTTAACTGGTTCAAGGCAAGTTACCATCCTCAGACAAATTGAGCAAAAAGGGGTGGAGAAATGGCTGGCGTGGTAGTAGGTCTGCCTAGAGCATATCTTCTGCCAACTTCTTAGTCCTGGCACCTTCCCTTGATAGCAACACAGTCCCTTGATAATCAGCACCAGGGTTCCTTACCAGCTCCTTGTAACCCTCACATTCACGTGGCAACCTGAGTTCCACAGGATTTCCATTATGTGACTCAGTGGCAGTATCTCTCCAGTGGGTGGTGAAACTTCCAGATGAGCAGAGCACAGCTGCAGGGGTGACACTGCATCATCAGGTGGACACATGAGGGGAATATTCACCTTGACCTCAAGATTCCTGGCTCTTTTCTTCTGGCTCTGGAAAGAGATGGCATGATGTAAATGAACTTAAATTTATTTATGAATTCACAGTTGCTTTTTCTCATTATATCATTTCTCGACTAATCAATGTTATTGCCAAACAAGAGTTCTATGAGCATCTAAGAAATAGTCTTGACTTTCAAAAGGGTTTCTTGTACTTGAAGGAAGATTAGGTCTGCTGGGGACGTGCCCAGGAGGTCATAGCCTTTTGTGTTAAGCTTGGTTATCTGGCTAGCAAACTGCCTGTGCCACCTCCCATGTCTGGACCTCAGTAGCATGCTCTGTAAAATCAGCCATTTACACTAGAGATGGGCTCAAGTCCCTTCCAGCTCCAAACATTTGCTACTAATTTATTGAGATCTTGCAATTCTACCATCCTATGATCCTATTACTTTCAGGTTGAACTTGCTTGCTCTTCTTAGTATGCCTTCATTTCAGACACTGAACATGGACATCTTTTCATTTCCCCTGAAGGAACTGGGCTTTCTCTCTTAGGTTAATTATCTAGAATGTTGCAGTAGCATGTAAAAAACTCCCAGTAGCCATTGGTCATACTGTATTATTCACAACTTCTATTTTCAGAAATAAGAAAAAAGCAAGAAAGGAAGGAGTTCAGTTCACGAAGTCTGAAGTCCCCACCCCCAAAGAAAAATAAAGCAAATTGAAACTTTCTAGATATTATTGTGGCCTTTCACCTTCTAGGCTAATTGGTAATGCATCAAAAATATCACAAGGTTCTAAAAAAATCCCCTTATGCCAAAGTTCATTTATTCATACATGGTGCAAAATTGATGGTGTTCCATAGCAAAATAAATCTTCATAAAAAATAAGTGTAAAACTGTTTTAAGGGATTTTTAACTATCCTTGGATTTTTTTATGCCTCTCTTTCTTACCCATAAATGTTTACAAGGAACACAGAGCAAAAATCAGCTGTCAGAAACCACCGGCTGCACTAATTATACACTAAGTCCTTTAATATTCTTTAGCTTTAAAATGGAAAAGACAATAATTAATACTCATGGCTTTGGAGAGAATAAAATCACACCAGAAGAAATTTGGTAACATATGTCAAAGTTTTTATAATCTATAAAATAATATAATTAAAATTAAAGGTTCCTTATGAGCTAATGCGGGAATGGTAAAAAAAAAAAAAAAAGAATCATTTGTAAAATATGTTATTTATGATTAGTAATTTTGTTTGAAATTCTAAAGATCTCTACATCTGAGATTTTCTTAGATATCTCATAGGATTTTAGAGATTTGTTTTCACTTATTCAGAAAGATGAAAGACAAATTATTTACTTTGCCTTAATTGTGATTATTACTTTATAGGTTATGCATAGGTAAGACATCAAATTGTACACTTAAATATGTGTTTTTTATTATGTATCAATTTTAACTTAGTTAAAAAAAGCAGATAATTCTAAAAGGTCATTTAACATGGAGGGTTAAGTCCTGGTTAACTCACTTTTCTGGCTTCCTTCTCCTGAATTTTCCTGCATTCCTGGAAATTTTCTGAGGTGTGGTAGTTGGTACACATTTCTGGCACTAAACTACTTCCAGCTGGAGTTAACACGGGAGACCAAGACTTCATTACCACCTTTGGCAGCCATGAGGAAAAGGAAAATGCAGACTCTGGAAGATTCTTTGTGCCTGGCAGGAGCACAGCTATGAACTAGCAGGTCGGGCAGAACAGTCACTGCCCATTTCTGGAATTATACACCTAAATGCTAAGATTTGTCTGTCTTTTGGAATTCAGTGCTAAAGGGCAAGCTTTCCCTGGGGACATTTTTTCAAAATGACAGGAGAGAGAGGAAAAAGAAGAGTGGGCAGGAGCTCAGGTCAAGATCCAATGCCAAGCAAGAAAAGTACAGCTCCCTTCCAACATCTGACCTCTGCCTCCTGCCCTCCTTTCCTTTAACCGAACCTGTGGCCACTGGGCGCATTCAGGGAAGACGAGATCTGGGAACAGACTTTACTGAAATTCATTTCACCCAACACAGAGATTTCTAAAAGGACAGGCCATTTTAGACTCCAGATGGAAATAGAAGAAACAGGACATTTGCAAAGTGACAGGGAGCTTAGACAGGCTACTCAAGAGAAGCTGGCGCCTTCATGTGCCCAAAGTGAATCCTTCCCACCAGCATCAATGAATGATGTGTTTTTTTGCTTTAAGGTTTAATTTTTACATAAAGTAAAATCTTTTAGAAGCATAAGGCTCAGATAATATTTTTATTCTTAGGTAGGTTTGATGATAAAACCCCAGAGTTCTTAGGATTGCCTGCCCATTCATTAGCTTTTTTAACTACTGGTAGTTAAGAAAATTCTGATTTAATCGATCTGGGCTGCAGCCACAAGCATGGGTTTTGTTGTTGTTGTTATCTTGTTAAGTCTCCTATGTGAGTCTAATGTAAGCCAAGCCTGAGAATCACCTCCCTCAGCCAGTGTATCCCCAAATGGCTGATAATCAGATCCCCTAGAAACTTGGTAAATATATACATATGTGCATCCTCTACGTGCCTCAGAATCTCAGGGCATTTATCCTACAGTCATCCGCTGACCCTGGTCCTAAGATCGTCCAGAAAGTACCCACATCCATGACTAGCCATCTCACCTCACCTACAGAAGACTTTAAAGCAGGGTTTCTCCACTGTGCAGACACATTAATTGGGGATTTAACTAAAATGCAGATTCTGAATAATGGGGCATGGGCCTCAGATTCTGCATTTCTTTTTTTCATTTTAAAGATTTATTTTGTCTATGCATACAAGAGCCACGGCGTAGGTCAGAGGTGTGGGAGGGGTGAGAGGATTCACCAGAGACAGAGTGGGGAGCAAAACAGGCAGATGAACTGAATCACACTGCTGAGGGGAATAGCGGGCGAGGCAGGAGAGGTCTGCTGTGCCATGTGGGTCCCCTCCCTGGCCAGGGATCAAACTCATGCTGCAGTGGCTGGCAATAATTTGACAGCAGCACCACCAGGGAGGCCCAGATTCTACATTTCTAACTAGCTGTACCCTGATACCCAACTCGTTCATCTGGGGAGCACGTTTTGAGGTGTAAGAGCCTACAGCAGTGGTCGTCTCCTCGCTACACACTGGAGATACTGCTGTCTGGGAAGTTCTGTTTCAGTTGGTTGGGTAGAGCCCGTCACTGGGACTGTTGCTAAAGTTTCCCAGGTGATTCTCAGGGGCAAACAAGGTTGAGGCAATAATCCAAAAACTGCTTTAAAAGAATATCTGCTTCGGGAATCTGGCGAGATAATGTCACTTTAAATTTATAACAGGAACAAAAATGTTAAAATAAAAGTATATATAGTGTCTCTGTATAGAAGGGATGGTAGGAATGCAAAAACTGTTGGTCAAGGGAAATCCTGCAACATGAAAAAGAGCCAGGGAGCTCTGAGGGGAAATGACCCTGGATCCTGAGCAGCAGGGAGAAAGAAAAAAGGCAGCCACTGTGAAGATGGGACTTGGGTAAGAAGGAGAAATGTATAAAAAGAATTTTAAGAAGGTTTGCTGTGTAGAGCCATATAACCTCCCTTCTCAGTATCCTCAAGAAACTTTGAGTAAATCCCAAGTCCAGATAATAATTGCACTCCAATCTGAGGTGGGATTTGTTTGGTTTTCGTCTGAGTTATCATTCCTCAGGGGTTCTCTTAACTCTGATGGGAAGGACTGTTACTCTCCTGTTCAAAGATGAAGAAGCTGAGGCTTAGAGACAGGAAATAATTTGTCCCTGTTCTTGCAACTGCCACATAACCGGGTTATGATTGAACGAATCAACCAGGGAGCCCAGACTCTGACCTGCTTGGATCAAGGAACCAACGCTTCAACTTTGATGTGGCGAAGACAAGAAGAGGTCTAAAGAAAGGAACATAAAGGCCTGAGCAGATGCAGAAGTTGTCACAGCTGAGGCAGAAGTCAGCACTGATTTGTTACTCAGACCACCTTCCAGAGCTGACCCCCAGGAAAGAGAAGGGAGATAAGAAGAGGAGTCAAGAGTGAGAGGTGTAAGTTTTTCTTCAAGGATTTCTCTGTAGAGTTGTGGTCACAGGACAGTCCAGCCTTGAGCAAACACAAGGCAGGCCTCTGGGGTTTTCCTACTGTGAAAAAAAAAAGAAGACAGTGTAGGTGATATAAACAAACTTTACTGAACATTTCATGAAGCAAATCGTCTCCTTTCAAAGAACCCAAAGTAGGATGGAAGCCAGGAAGCTTTTCATAAGAGAGACGAAAAGAAAATATTCAATCAGCTGGAGCAAGAGTCAACCTTGTTTGGGGTGAGAAGCCCAAATGGCTTGGCATTTGGGATTTGACTGATGGAATATACTTCACTCTCTTTCTGATCAAGCAAAGCATTTACAAGTACACAGAGTTTCTCTGAGCTTTACTTGGTGACATAGCACCGCTTCAGGAGCATCTCCATCTTGGGTCTAAAAAATATTTCAACACTACATTAGCAGGAAACACAGCTTCAAGAGCTCTGTGTTACACAGCATCCACTCAACAAAACATTTATTTAGTGCCAACTGTGTGCCCAGCATTGAGAGTCAACAATAAGCAATTATAGTGCTAGAACAAGTGTTCTCCTCCGAAGATGCAAAGCCCATCAGATTCTTGTGTTTATTTTCCTGGGAGCAGTGGTGCCTTTGTATGTTCTCCCAGTCACTCACACATCTTGAATGTCACATATTTCACTTGTGAAAAGTTATTTTTAACATTTCTTAGACCCCAAGTTTTCTGGAGTCAAAGACAAGAAGAAAGTATCCATAAGATTAAAAAAAACTACCCCAGTTCTTGAAAACGGTTGTTCTCAAAGCTCTTTTAGGAATGCACACAGTATAATAAAACTCAAAAATCAACAACAGCCTTTTTGCAAGTGAAGAGTTTCCGTGTGTATTTCTTCAGCTGTTATTCAATATAAATTTATGTATCACACCAAAGAGCAATTCAGTAAAACAATTCCACAAAAGCCCATTTAGTGAGGGCATGCCCAGAGGGGTGGCTTCATCTGGGAAGAAGTTAAGGTAATCACTCTTAAATCTGGGGGTGGCTGAGATGTTGAGATTTCCTTGGAGAATTCTGAAGAAAGGTATGGAAGTCTTGGTGGGAGGAAATAGACATTTTGCACAAACACATCAAATGCTGCCTAGAATTACAATTCCCTACTCCCAAGCCCCAATCTCAGAAATGTGAAGGCTTGTGAAGTGCAAATGGAGAACACTGAACCCAGAGTAAAGCTGTCGTAGATACTGATATTGTAATGATTCTGAGTGATCTACATGTTATATGTATTGACTGATGGAATCCGGTCTGATAGAAAGACAAGGGCAGTTGAGATAGAGCAATTTCAGTTATCAATTAACAACCAAACTTGGGGCCTCCTGGTGGCGCAATGGGCTAAGCACTGTACTATGAGACTATCTGCAGCCACTGCAGCACAAGTTTGATCCCAGCCAGGGGGCTGACCCAAATGGTGCAACAGACCTCTGTCTCACCTGCTCCCCTCAGCAGTATACTTCAGTCAATTTGCCTGTTCTGCTCCCCACTCTGTCTCTGGTGAGTCCTCTCACCCCCCCATATCTCTGGCCTGTACCCCGTTCTTGTATGCATAAATAAATAAATATTTAAAGAACAACAGCTAACCACTTATTTATGAAGACACAGATAAACAAACATGTGAAAGGTAAAGACAAAAACAGTCTGTTGCAAGAAGTCCTGCCTAAACTAAAATTAACAATTAAAAAAAAAGTGGTACAACAAAACAAAACAAAAATAAAAAGGCATCTACAAATCAGAGACATTCTGTGCAGGGGTGGGGGAGGGAGAGAGATCAGAATGAGAGAAGGAAGGGCACAAGGGACTAAGGTGATGGTGCATGGGGTGAATTGGTGGTAGAAATTCCATGTGGACTACCCCTATGTAAAATATATATAAAAAAATTTATTGAAAAATAATGTTACGGAGTAGTATAAATACGGGCACTCAGTCTGAGGTACATGGATTCCAGGCCCCATGTCCACAGTCCTGAAAACTTAGGGGCTTGGTGAGAGCCACTAGGGTCTCTTACTCTGAGAAGTGGCCATTAGATGGTTGGATACCAGGAACACTCTGGACCAGGTCCCACTCTGTCTGGCTAATCTCCCAAACTTTGTCGAGAGATGGTAACCTTCCTCTTTTCTGCCAGGGAATTGTATGCTTATATTATGGTAATATGGACACGCCCCACCATACCTCATGCTGTGGTTATGTGCACATCTCTTGGGTTATAAGTGAAACTGACTCACTCCATGGACATTACACTCTAGAGGTCCTGAGCCTGATAAAACAAATAGAGGAAGACACATCCTCCAGGCCACTCCTCATAATGCTTCCTTTCAACTACACTTTGAAGAAGAACAAAGTGACATCAGTTTGAGGTTATGCTCCTGACAGGAAACTGAAGCAGCTGCCTCTCTACCATAGTGTTATGAATACAGGGGACTCCTGGGGACTTCTTAGGTTCCATCTCATTCCTGCAATTAAAATCCTCACCTCCTTAGTTTACCTCACTTTGGCTGGTTGTGAAGGGCCATCATCTGAAAGAACCATGCTAAAACATAAATGGCTAATAGCCCCAACCTCTCCCGGGGATACGTCTATTTCAAAAAAATGACTGAGTGCTTATCTAAATGGTGACATTTCAAAACAAGTGACAAGGAAAATAAAGAATTCCAGAAGGAAAAGAGAAGGGGAAATAAGTAGTGATCACCTACCATATGTTGGCACTTCACATACTCATTGATTTTCCCAATAAGAAGATGAGTTGATATTATTGTCCACATTATACTGAGAAGAACACCAATCCCCAAATAACAAAGTAGCTTAATGTCATACTACTGGGTTCTCAGCTTTTGTGCTCTTTGGCATCTCCTGGGGAGCGTTACCTATACCACATTCCACTATACTTCGCGCTGGACTTCAGCATTTTGAAAAGATCTTCCAGGGATTCAGCTAGGTACACAGTTTGGGAAGCAATATTAAAGAGGAGAGGGTGGAAATATTAATTATCCTCATTCTTTCTTACTGGGGGGGGGGGCAAATGTTCCTTTGGAACGCATCCATGTTGTCATCAAAGTTGCATATATTTTGAACAAGTTTCATATCAATTGGTACCTCAAGTCCCTGTCCTGTAGCATCACTCTTCTTCCTTGCCCTGGTTCCCATCCTGAGTTGGAAGGCTCTGACTGACCTTGCCTGTGTTACAAAAGTTGCTGTAATAAATATGGTGAAGGTCATCCCTGGCAGTTTTGATGGAGGACTCCTTGAGATGTTCAGAGAACAAGAGATAGGAAGAGAATAAAAATAAGATTCAGCAGATGATCTCATACTTCCCAGTCAACTACATTTTCCTGTAATACATAAGGCAGGTAAAAAAAACAAAACTCTTGAGGTTTGAGCAAGAAAATCTTGTCCCCTGTGGGGCAAAGAGCAAAGGATTGCAGCTTTCTATCATTAACCATGTCAAAGAGGACAATCAGGTAACGTACCAGAACAATCTGAAAGCAACTGGTATTTCTATATTTGGCCAGCGATAGTAAACAAAGAAAATGAAAACAATTTTTGCTTCACTATTAGTTCAATTTCTTTCATAATAAACTGTGCACGAATTTAAGTAGTGATAAAGTCTTTTTTTTACCTGAAGCACTTCACCCCTGGTATTCCCAGTTTTACTGACTATAGAAAGTGGGACCTTCTTGATTCATTTGATTAACACAATTAAGCAGCCAGTATTTGCCTTAAACTGCAGGAGCTCAAGTGAAATGAATGCAAGCCTGAGTAAGGCACAGTGTTGCCTGTCAGGAGCTCACAGCCCAGGAGACAGAAGTGTAAACAAATAGTTATAATGCACTGTAGGAAAAGCTTAACTGAAGTAACCCCCTGAGCCAGGTGCAGGGGTCAGAGCAAGGAGGAAGTAGCTGGGCTGCCAGGTTAGGAAAGACCTCTCAGGGATTATCTGAAATGATACCATAGAGGGATGGGCCTAAATGAGCCCTACTGTTTATTCCAGATCTGTCTTCAGATGCTATACAAGAAGAGAGAGTTCAGTGGAGACCCACACTCTCCACAACCCTAGATAGAACATGAATAATCCTTAAAGATTCAGATGAAGGGTTGGGGATTCATTATGTATCACTGAGATCCAATCACTGACCTGTTACTACCTACTGGGTTCTGAAAAGTGTCAGACTATGGTATAATTTGGAGATTGGTATAACTCAGGACATTCAAGAGTAGGCCATCAGTGAGAAAATGGTGGATCTTACGTGATGCGTCATACATTTCCCAGAAGTTTCTGATTTCCCAAACTTTCTCTTGGGGATTCCCAACTGTACTAATGAGCTCTTTCAAATGATGAGAGTTTTGAATTCATGTTTGCCTTGGCATTCCAGTAAGGAAAACTGGAATTAGTCTCCACATGGGAGATTTGGTTGCACTTCATGAAATTCTCCACCCCACCCTACCCACCTCTGCTTGCTTCTTCCTATGGGTAAGCTTGGAGTGGTGATTTAAAATAAAATTTAAAAGGAAGCTTGATACTCCTAAACAGAGGCTTTGGAGGAGAAACCTTCCAGCTCTTTGGGAATATAAATGTTTACTGAGCACTTTCCCCTAAAGAAAAACCCTCTTTCAAGGTCTACTGTTTAGAATATAAAGGGAGGCCAGGGCAGAGGAGAGGCAAAAGTCATCCAGAAAGTAAACCTAGCAGCAGAATTTTACAGAGAGGGAAAGAAACACTCACCAATTCCAAGTCCTCTCATTCCCATCCAACCTTAACTGCAGGTTAGAGCTTCCCCCCAAAATCATTTGGTGTGTTTACTTAAATTTTTTTTTGACCATATATAGAACTCAAGAACTAGAGACAAGGAATCAAAGTGCAAAGATGAAGGAAAAGGCTCTCAAAAGAGTTTATATTGTTTACTGACACATACATTGATTTTTTTAAATTTTGGACAAAACATAGGGATCAGTGTGGGGTGTGGCAGCAGCCAGCCAACCAGCCCTGGTCTCCAGTTTGGAATCCAGTAATAGGTGTGCAAGAGCCATGAGTAAACTCTGTGCTTGAGCGTAAGCAGTGTTGGGGAGTCCTCCAATCTGAAGCACAGAGGCTGCTGAAGAATAAGGTGTTGGGACATTGATCTTTGACCTTGAGGCTGCACTCTTCAGGGGTTTGAACAACATGGCTTCAAGGCAGCACCGAGTGAGGCAGGCCATGAAGGCATTTGCTACATATTACGCTGAAGACGGTGAGTCTGAGCAAAGACAAATGCAGACTGAACAGCTTTGTGGAGGAAACTCCCCTCTCTATCACCAAGAGCAGATAGCTCCCTCAGCCTGTTAGCCTCAGTTTCCTCACCTGTAAGAGTAGGGGAATGAGTGAATCATCTCTGAGTTTCCACCTCAGGCTTGCCCTTCATCTGTATGAACTCTCCTCCCCCCCCCCCTCCCCGCCCAAAGGCCTTCTTGGCCCTTCTTAGCTCTCACAGAAATCTGAGGTGATGGAGGTGACTTTCCAGGAATCCAGCCCAGAAAAATCAATGAATGCCATGGCTTGGCAAAAGAGTCTTCAAGTACCTAAAAGGAGTGTCTCTGTTATGAATTAGGTAGGTCAGTCATCTAATTTACAACCTTCATTTATCTACTGAGTCCTGCCAGCTCAGGGTCCTGATAAGACTGAGGAAATATCTCCAGGGTCCTCCCACACCCAGGCCTCCTGTCAGTTCCCCCTGACTCTCTTCTCTTCATCATTGCCAAGCACTTACTGAGGCCTTCTGGGCCCAAGAATTTAGGATCTAACTGGGTTGAATCGTGCCCCTCTCCCCAAATTCACACATTGAAATCTAACCCTTGGGACTCTGAATGTTTATGAGAGTATGGCTGTAGAAGAAATAATGAGTTGAGGTGAGTTCATTTAAGTAGACCCTTACCCAACATGACCATGACCTTACAAAAAGGATAAATTTAGGGGGGCTCCATAGCTCAGGAGTTAGAGCACTGGTCTTGCAAAAAGATTAATTTGTTCATAGGCACACAGGGAGACATCATGAGAAGCGACAAGCCAAGGAGAGGGGTCTGGAACAGATCCTTCCCTCACAGCCCTCAGAAGGAACCTAGCCACCATCACCTTGATTTGACTTCTAGCCTCCAGGGTGGTGAGACAGTAAATTTCTGTTGCTTAAGCCACTTAGTTTGTGGTACTTTGCAAAGGGGCTATGGCAGCCCTTGGAAACTAATAAAGCCATGTATTGAAACTTCCAAGTGCAAGGCAAAACCTAGGCCCTACTGTCGGTAAAGAAACAACTAACGTTTTCAGATTCAGTTTCTTACTTACACAGTGCCAACTCCTGGTAACCCATGTGCAGGGTGGCAGCAAGATGAAAGAGGGCCCAAGGCCTGAAACGTGAATGATGAGACACATGGAGCCGTGTGCTCTAGAGTTGAGTGGTTTTACAGCCTGCAGCTGCTGGAATGCCTCCCACCCCACCAGGCCCTGGGAGGACAGGAGAAACTAGCTCATGCCAGGTTCCTGATAAACAGGGCAGCGAGTGAGAAGCGCCCTGGTAGCAGCAGCTTCTCCCAACTGTTCTTTCCTCACCTACCTGGGAGCCTCACCAGGCCTCACCTGTGTGCAGCATCTCAGGGCGCCACCCAGAGGGGCCCATCCTCTACGGCAACACTTAATAGGACCAGACAACGAGGTGTCAGAGTGAGGTGACCCCTTCTCCTGGAGCCACAGAGAAACTCAGCAAAGGGAGGTCGGTGGGACGGGAGGCAAAGAGCGGGGCAGGTGGGCCTCACTGGGGTGGACACAGACCACAGAATGAGAGCTCTGCTTGTCAAGTGGTTGACTTTTAATTCTTGGAGTAGGGCAGGTACACCATGTAAAATTCAGAAAATTAAAATAAATATAAGCTCCAAAGACACAGTGCTGAGTAAAAGAAGGAAACCACAGAAGGGTATACTCAATGAATCCATTTGTATGAGGTTCTGGAAAAGAGAAAACACATCTAGGGAGGAAAAAGAAAAGGTGGCCTTTTGCAGGGTGAATTGTGACTGTTAAGAGTCACAAGGGAATGTTCTAGAGAGATGGAGATGTTCTAGATCATGCTGGGGAGTGAGATATTCATAGAGAAAATTGTACAATTTTGCATGCACAATTTTGTGGTATATGAAATTTTACCTTAACAATGTATAAAAAATAATCACCATAATCCAAATCACACCAACCAAAGAATCTATTCACTGTCTTATTATTTCTTGTTCTCTTGCACGGTTTACATAATTGACATCATACTGAATATACAATTTTTGTATTTTAAATTTGTATGAAAAAAATCTTCCCATATTATTAAAACATCTGAATATTCATTTTTAAGTAACTGCTGGGTGCTCCTTTACTCACATGTACTATAATTCATGCAACATTTCCACAATTTGGGGTATTTAGGTTGCTTTGGCAATAAGAAATAACACTATGATTAACATCTGTGCCCATACATCTTTGTCTGCATTTCTGATTATTTCTCTAGAAGATTCCCGGAAGAGGAATTACTGAGTAAAGAGTATGAATATTTTAAGACTTTTTAATGCCTATTGCCAAATTGCTTTCTTGAATTGTGTGGGAGCAGTGCTTTTCTCCCCACGCCCTCACCAGCCTTGAGTGGTGTCATAGTTTTAATCTTGCATGATGCATGAGGGGGAAATAGTATTTTATTGTTGATTTGCATTTCTTTGATTACTGGTAAAACCAAACATTTTCCCACAGGGCTGTAAGCCATTTTTATTTCCTTAGCTGTGAGACATGTGTTGATGTCCCCTGCATACTTTCCCATATTGATGTTGATTGTTTTTCTTAATATTGTCAAAATTCTTTAAAGACAGTGGCCATTAACTCTTTCTTTATCACACTTGTGATAAATACAATTCCTAATTGGCTTTTAATTTTTTTAACTTGCCTCTATCAGACATCTATCTAGTCTGAGTCATTTCTTTTATGTTCTTTGTCAATGGCCCTATACCTAGTAACTCAAGCGGAATATTGGAGGGGGAATATCACGGGTATGGTTTGCAATCTAGAGAGAGATGATAAGTCCAGGGAAGAGGGGCTGGGGGAACAGACCTCTACTGGGGAGTTAGGAGGAGACATGACTAAATGTGTGAGCCCCAAATATGGTCTGGGAACAGGGACTGTACGGTGTGGTTCTCCAGTGGAGCTGTTCATTACTGGTCACATTTGGCTGTTGAGGATTGAAATGTGCTGAGTCTCAACTGAGATGTTCTGTGACTATAAAACACACCCAGATTTCAAAGACATGGAAATGAAGACTATCAAATCAGTAATTTTTATATTTCATTGTGTATTGAAATAATAACAGTTTGGTTATTATTGAATTATATTATAATAGAATACATTATAAAAATTAATTTCACCTACCTTTCTTTAGTCTCCTAATATGGCTACACAAACACTTTAAATTACACCAGTAGCTCACGGTCCATTTCTTTTGGGCTGCACCGGTCTAGAGTCAGCTGTGAAGGGCAGACACAACATTTATAAGCTGAGGGCTTTGCAGACAAAGGTAAAAGTTAGCTCAACTTTGGGGTGTCTGCACTGTGGCAAGCGCGATGCCGGATGGTTTGTTTTTGCATCTGTGTTTGTTCATTGCTAACTCACAGTAGCCCTATGAATCAGGTTAGAGGTGAGAGAACAGCATAGCAATGAGGGAACAGAGACTGAAAGAATGTGAACAAAACCGAGATTAGTGAGGCGATACCACATATGCTGGTGATTTGGGCCTCAGATTTGTCTGCCAGTCTCTCTGAGCCTCAGTTTTCTCATACTTAAGATATGGATGTCACAGGAGGAGTTCTTCAGGAAGTACACTCGGAGACGGACATTAGTGTGGAATGTCGCTTAGGCCATCCTCTCCAGGTGAGCATTTGCAGGGAAGAGGAGGAAGACAGGACTGGTCAGATGGACACGCTGGGTTGTGAGGTAGTCAACAAGGCCACGCTAGCCTCTTGGGGAGCTCTGGAGTTCGGCCCACACTGGGGTCGGGGGACAAACCTTATACATCCCACATCCATGGCTCGTGGGGGAGAAGCCATGACCTAGAGTGGAGTGTCTTGCTTCAGTCAGGTAAAGAATAACCCCCGAGAGCTGTCCGTGTGAACAGCCTTCTCAGTAGTTAAGGGGATGGTCTTTCAGTTCTGGGGAAAAGAAGGATATAGACAGCACAGCATCCATAACAGTGAAAATAATAATAAGTAGTTACATTACTGGGATATTTAAGGATCAAATGAGAATATATGCTGGAAAAATAAATAATGAAATATATATTAATTATAATACATGATATCTTCACTTTATAATACATATCTTCACTTTAATATGTTCTCACTATATATTTATTATGTCATGTATTATATACAAAATACATATATATTTGTCCTCAACATAAAGATCAAAGCGAGAATATATAATGAGAAAAGTACTTATTAAAATGTCATTATCATTATTTATAATGATGTAGTACAAATTATACCCATGATATATAATCGTGAGCTGCTAGCTTTGTTTTTTTGTTGTTTTTTTAAATTCAATATCATAGAGAGATTGACGTTCAAAGAATAAACTGACATCGAGCATGAGATGGTGTGGACATTATGTAAGCAGAGAGCAGGGAGGCCATGGAGTGTTCGGGGATAGTTCATGCCTGAGATGCTGGAAACCTGAACCACAGTCAAGGAAATGAACAGGAGAGAGGATGTAGGAGCTCTTCTGAGAGGAGAAGGAACAAAAATTGGTGACTAGCTATACAGAGAGAACTAGTTTGAAGCCTGAGGTTTCACATTTGAGTGGCAGGAAATTAGAAGTACCATTAACAAAGGCAGGGAAATGGTAAGAAAGAAAGGGTAACAAATTATATTGTTGTGAGTAGTGAAGAAGCTCTCACTGTCACTCTCAGAATGTGAGTGGAAGAAGCTGACAAAGGTTAGCACACTCCTCAAAGGAAAAGTAACTTCTCACCAAATTGTTGCTAAAACACAGAGCTCAAACAGCGAGGAAATGCTCTCCCAGGAGTAGTCTTACTCCAGAAATTTACATCTTGGCTTCTCCAGAAAAAATTTAGGTTGAAACTCACGTCATTTGTGGCAACATGGATGCAACCGGAAGAGGTTATGCTAAGCAAAGTGGGCCAGAAGGAGAAAGATAAATACCGGATAGTTTCATTTATATGTGGAATCTAGAGAAACGAGGGGATCAGATAAAGACCAACTGTAAGACTGAGGCTTGAAAGAAGACCTTCGACCTGAGACAGGAAAGGAGAGGAGGGGAAGGGTGGTTTTAGAAATCATGAGGGGGTATGGAAGAGGGAGAGGCGGAGGGATGACAAGAGTGTGGTAGAGGGTGTGGAGGACTGTGGGCACTTTTGGTGGTGGGAAAACTATGGTGACAGCAACTGAGGGGAGAAATCCTATATTGTGAAAAAATAAACAAGGATGTTGGTGTGTAGGGGGGAAGATTGTAAACCTCCTTTACCTGAATAAATAATGTGGGTGGAAAAAAAGAGTTTAGGTTGACTCACTAAGATATGTAAAATATACCAGAAGAACATAAATCAATAGTAGGTGAGAAAGATGAGGCAAAAGGAAAATGAAGGTGGGAGCACAAAGCAGGAGTGAAGCCGATAGGAAAACATGCATCAAGAAGCTCTACGCCCTCATGAAGGGCTGGCTTTAAGTGACTGAGCACCCAAGAGTGAAAAGGTGGGGAAGAGCTTTGGTACGTGAGAGAAAGAGCACGGGAGAGAGTGGGGGTGGGTACAAAAGGTGCCAGAGATTAGAGAATAAACAGGCAGGGTGCCTATGACAGACTTTCACGAAAGCTGAGTCACCTTCAGATGAGGGTGCTGTGGTGTTGTGAACTAAGGACTTGAGAAGCAAAAGATTAACCACGTCTAGATGGTGACATAATAGGTTGGGTACAGAGACGTGGTAAGATTGACAACATCCAATATTTATACAAAGTCTGGAGGACAGATTGCACAGTGAAACATCTGCCTCTGCGGACAAAGCCAAGCTCTCCAGGCACCAAGGTGCCACGTCTACAGGGTGGAAAATGTGAAGGCCACAGATGCCTGCACAAGTGGGTACAAGATGTACTGGGAGCTACTGGATCAAATACAGATTGTACCAGCCAAATTCTCTGTCCACTGGAAAGAGTACTGCTTGGATTTTCAGGTACATGGAGTGGCACGCTGGGTAAGATGAGACCCTCCTCCCATCAAATATAATGTAATGGAGGCCAATTTAATGTCCTTTATGTAGAGGACAATGTAATTGTGTATATAGAAAATCTGATGTAATCTATAAATGCTACTAGACCTAATAAATGAGTTTAGCAAGGCAGTGGGGTACCAAATCAATAATACAAAAACCAATTTTATCTCCATATACTAGCCACAATCAGAAATTGCAATTATCAGATGAAATGGTTTTTTATTCAAAAACTGTCAAAGAGACAAAGAATGACATTATATAATGAAAGCAGGGTCAATCCACCAGGAAGATAAAATGATTATAAATATGTATGCACTCAATATCAAATCATCTCAATAGATAAAACAAACATTGACAGGACTGAAGGGAGGAATGGACAACAAAAATAGTAGGATACTTTAATACTCTACTTTTAATAGCAGATTAATCAACCAGACAGAGAATCAACAAAGAAACAGTGGACTTGAATAGCACCATAGATGAAAAGGACCAATGACAACAGAATAAACTCTCTTCTCAAGTACACAAGAAACATTCTCCAAGACAGATCATATTAGGTCATAAGACAAGTCTTCATAAATTTACAAAGATTGAAGTCATACCAAGCATCTTTTCTGGACACTGTAGAAATTGCAATTGAAGAGCCAATTATATCAAACAATTAAATATTTGGGAAGAAATCTGAAAAATGATGTGAAAGGCCTGCACACTGAAAACTATAAACTATTGCTGAGGAAAATCTTGAAAGACATAAACAATGGAGAATGCTATCTAGTTTGTGGGGCAAAAGCCTTGATTTTATTAGGAGACTGTTGAGGTTCTGTCCATTTATAAACGAGAAAAAGGAAACTCTGGGAGACTAATAATCTGCCTAAAACTGCACAAATCAGTAAGGGGCAGGGGCAGCATATGGGCCCGAAGTCCACCCTGGTCACTATCCTTCTCCAACAAAAACAGGAAAACAAAAAGTAACAAGGCAGCAACCCCAGCTGGAGCGAGTGGTCTTCCTCGCCCTCACAACTGCTGCCTCTAGAGCAAGGGCCTGCACAAACTGAGACTCAGTTTCCTCACCTGCAACTTGGGGAAAATAAGTCTTTCTCTCTTAGTCCACAGGGTTCACCAGGTGAATTCACCAGCGGACTCAAACACAGACAACTGTCCACAGTGACGTAGTGTGTTCTGGTCTCCGAATGAGAGAAGACCCTTTGCATGCTTGGCCTGAAATAATCTTAACGGCAGAGTTCGTCATCTTCCCATAAATCTAAACCACCCACCCAGTGAATCATTTGCACCTCAGACCCACTTCCCCCTATTTCCCTTTGTCTGGGAATATCAGACCCAGCCCAGGATTCAAGCTACCAGACTATTCTCCGCTGGGCGCTGGGTGAGAGGCACCCAATCCCCGCCTCCCGGGCTTGTTCCCTCTCTACAGTCTGGGTCCGACAAAATGCCCAGTGCAGGAGGCGATTGATTGCTCATCCTGCGCCAACCCTTTAGACTACAAACTGCCTTGTTTGGGGCAGGCTATTGCCAGGGCCAGAATCGTGGCAGAGGCAGGAACCTGCAACCTGGTGGTGTTGCCCTTCCCACACGTCTAAGAAGCTTCTGGGTCTGAGAATTGCTGACCACTGGACCCTCTGCTCACTGATCTATTCATAGCCTGGGGCTGACGACCTCCTGGGACCACCCATTTTTTCAAATCAAAAACCTACTGGCCACTCCCTGTCTACCCCTGCTCACAGGAACCTAACACCCCATCCACCAGCGCCTATCCCATCCACGGCCTTCTTTCCTAAGCCCTTCACCCCCAAATGTACATGTACATATAGCCTGAGATTTTCCCCCTGAATTAAGTTCTCTTCTCTGACTATACATAGTCTTTTTTCAAATTAGAATGACCTGGGTCCATTTGCACTCATAGGGGAGGGAGAAGAAAGATGGGAGCTGAGACGGAAGCTAAGTCCCAAGGAGATTAGTCCTTCCTCTCTGCTGTGGAGGGAAAGGGCCAGGCCCAGACCGAATGGTCCCTGAAGCCTTCCAGGTCTGGCACATTGCCAGGCACAGATGGGTGCAGAGACTGCTGGATAAGGGAGAGAGGGAGGGAGGAGAGAGGGAGGGAGGAGGGGGGAGGGAGGGAGGGAGGGGGGAGGGAGGGAGGGAGGGAGGAACGCCCACCTGATCACAGCACACTGTCTGCAGCCATTCTTTGAAAGCGATAGCAGGCACACACAAGGTCAGGAGCAGAAGTGACCAGTCAATGAGTCCGAGAGGAAACATTCTGCCCAGACACAGAACTTACCTTATCCTGACAAGAGGGGAAAAAATAGGTTTGCAGACCTTGAAACAGCACCCTAGCTCCTGCTGTCTCCCTGAGAGAGCTGGGGGCCCACTACTGCCTGCGTGTATTGGCAGCTGCTGTGATGAGCTACCCCTGGCTTCTTTTATCCTGTTTACTCCTCACAAAGACCTTCTGACCTCGTTACTATTTTTCCCCTTTTACAGCTGAATAGAGGTAGCTGATGAAGTAATCGGCCAGGATCCCACAACTAATAAAGGAACTCGTGGGTTTTGTGTTTTCTTTTAGTTTTGTGTTGTTTTTTGCTTTTTACTGAAACCGTACAGTTTCATCTTTAAAAACATCAGCAATTTGCCCATACTGCACCAGAATGTGTTACTTTCAAATCTAACAATGAACTGCAGGATGGTAAAGTGGCAGCACCTTAAGAAAAATTAGCCCAAACTAGAGTAAGGGAGAAAAGCTGAACACACAGGCAGCGGATCTTCTCCTCCTGTTCCTCCTGCTCCTAAAATAAAATAGAGCAAAAGACTGGAAAGTCACCGGAGTAGAGAATCCAGTGTTTTGCTCCTAACTGCTGGTGATTTTATTTTTCTAGATAACAAGAAAGGACCTATTCCTGAAGCCAAGAGAAACTGAGATCCCTCAGCTGGATGTGATTTAGGAGATAGGAAAGGCAGGCGGGATCTGGGCCCCTCCTCCAGATGGGGCTCCTCCTGGAGCGCGCCCCACCAAGGAGGTGAGGCTGCCGATCCAAGGTCTGAAGCCTTCCCAGGATTGGCTGTCCAGGGAAGACAGCCCTGCTCTTCCACAAACCCTCGCCTCCCATCTGCATCCCTAATTGGCATCTTCTGATGACTTCATTTTTCACTCTTGGCTAAAAATGGGCCACTGATGATTTATTTTATGCTGGTGTTGACAAGCCCAAGAAGTTGTGTGGAGCCTGCTGCCAGGCCGTTCCGGTAACAAAGCATGACTCGCTGCTCCCAGGTCAGTGGGGAGGGCAGGAGGCAGGCGATCCGGCTGACGGTGTTCACCACGCTGTTCCTCATCGCCCTCCTGCCTTCTTCTGTGAGGCCACTCGATACAGGAGGTGAAAAGACACCCCAGAACCCTGTGATGGAGACAGGACAGGCAGCCCACAGGTCTGTCACATTCAAGGCTGCTTCTCTGTTTTGTTTCCCACCCCAGTGCCAACCGCTACACTGCCTTTGGGAGAGCGCGCTCACCAGGAGAGACAGCCCGCTCCTCCATCCACCGCACGTGTTCACAGACATTGGCTCTGAGAGGGGAGAAGGTTAAAAAAAAAAGCCTTAGAGATTGTTCAACTCAATCTTTATTTTATGGGAAAGAACTCGTGGCCCAGAGAAGTCCAGCACCTTGACCCAGGTCAAAGTGGAGCTGGAGTTGGGACTGGAACCTGGGCGTTGTGTGCTCTGTCTGCTCCCTGGGGTGCCACAAGAACCTGGGTCCCTGGGCGCCAGGTCTCCTAAACAGGGGCAAGAAGCACTGACCGCTAAGGGATGATGACTGCTGGCATTCCAGCTTTGCCCTTTGCTCCTCTCTTAGGGGGGCTGAGTGATTAGCAAACCACCTTTTCCTAGCTTGGGGTCCCTCCTCGGGATCCATAACAAGCATCCCCTCTCGCAGGGTTGACAGAGCACTCACGGGAGGGGGAGTGAGGTGAGACACAGAATTTCTTTAGCTTAAATAAGAGCAAGTTGCCCTCAGAAGAGTACTGCATTCCCTTTGCCTACCAAATGACCCCATTTCTCTTTTCCTCCCTATTGACCTTCTGGGTAAATGGTTTGTTAGCTCAGGGGAGACTCATACTCATGGAATCAATAAAAGACAAGGAGCTGCAAAGTACCTTTGGCCTGTAACTGTCACACTCAATCCAGTAACCCCCTCTATAGTCCCCCAGATGAATATCCCCCTTAACTCAGGGCCAACAAGTCACCCTCCTTCTCTGATGGCCCCCCCGTGTCTGGACATACCCAAGCAATAGGGATGGCTTGCTAGTTGTGACTGGCATCAGCCACTAGCAGATGCCAGTTTTGCTGCTGAGGCTGATTTAGAGCAACATCTTCCCTGTTTAGACCACAGCTGTCTCTGCTGATAACTTGCAGGGCCAGGACAAAACAGACGGAACCATTTTTGATATTCCAAAGCCTGAGCAAGCAGTTGGTGGGTTACACAGACTCTTACTCAATTTCCTTTTCTCATATGACTCCCATAGGTTAAAAAAAAAAGTTTCCCCCCCTCTTTTAGAGAAATTGAGTAAGAAAAAAAAGTAAGTACCAAACCTGTCCTTTTGCCTTTTGCTAGTGATATTGGTGAAAGGTCTAATGGAGGAAAAGCCAAGAACCAGCCAAGAAAAGATTCAGGGGCACGTGTGCTCTTCTATGGTCTTCTTTCTCCTGACCTATGTCTTCTTTCTCCTTTTACCATTTCAAGTAGAGCATAATCGTGAAAAATTATTATCATTCTAAATTCCTCATTTGCCATTTCATTCCTTTTGGAAACCACATGTGAATTTCATTCAATAAACAAAATCACTTTGGGGGCCTCCCTGATGGCACAGCAGGTTGAGTGCAACACAGCAGCGCGAGTTCGATCCCCGGCCAGGGAGGGGACCCACATAGCAAGGCAGACCTCTCCTGCCTCGCCCACTACTCCCCTCAGTAGTGTGTTTCACTTCATCTGCCTGTTCTGCTCCCCACTCTGTCTCTGATGAATCCTCTCACCTCTCTTGCCTCTGGCCCGTGCTCCCACTCTTGTATGCATAGGTAAATAAATCCTAAAAAAAAAAAAAAAACTGGTCACATAGCTTGGTTTAAAAAAAAAAATCACTTTGCTTCTCTCAGCCTGTTTCCCTATCTGCTACTTTGCTGTGAATTATCTTGTGTATCTTGTGGAGTTGTTGTGATAATTAAAAATAGCAACATGTGAGGGAACGTTTTACAAAGGTAGGTTGTTTGCTCACTTCATTCATGGAATAATAGTCCCATTTTCTGGAAATCAGGTGACGAATGCTAAAATATTTAAAGAATGGCCGAGCCGAGGCCATAGAATGTGGCGTCCTGACTCTGGTCCTAACCCAGAGCATCAGTTTGCAGAACTGCCCCATTTCTACAGGACATCATCAGGAACTCTTTTTACTAAAGTCCATGTTACAGAGAAAGTATGAGCTCTTGAAATTTAACTTCACCTCAGCACAGTATCTGATAGCAGAGATCAATATTTCTGTGGGAACATGGCAGTGCACCCCCAGCTCTCCTTTAAGGGGAACTGCAGCCCCATAAGAGCCCCATAGGCCCACCTCCCTATTGGTGTCAAGGCTGCATTTTCCTGGGGCTGCTCCTGGCAGTGGCTCCCACGGACGTTACTGTCCTAAACACCTTTGCACAAGTCGATACACATGTGTGTGCATTTTTTTAGTCTCATAAATCCCAATATCATCCAAAATCAGTGCCTACTGGTTGCTGCTTGGCACAAGGTGCCTGCAACAGGCAGCCTTTGAACTCCTGTTGGTCTGAGGTGACTGCAGAGTGTGAGGCTCTTTCTGCCCAGTTCTTCCCTCTCTGCTTTCATGATGTCAGGCCAACATTCCAGTCTGGGGTTCTCCCTGCCATCTCCTGCCACCTCCTCCTTTCTCCTTCTCAGGCATTTCTCCCAATAAGTCTCTTGTATGTCCCAGCTCATCTCGAAGTCTGCTTCCCAGAGGATCCAACTAGCATAATTTCTAACCTACCCTGGCTTGTTCTACTTCTTCATAGGAAGACTATTACATTATCTCTTTCTGGACTTGAAAATCCAAGAGGAAAACAAAGGACTTTTGTCAGTTATCAGTATCAGACTTCAGCTTCATTAATGATCCATTGTAACAAAAACATAAAGGGAAATTCTGGAAGTTTACTGGTGTGAACTGAGGTGAGCTTTTGGTCTGAGTTCTGGCAATAGTCTTTTATCTCGGCAGTTTCCAGTCTGCTCTCACAGGTCCTTGTTCAAGATGAACACTTCCTCTGCTTTGTTCCCAACTGTGAATTCCGAGCTTAGAGCTCATCAGGACTGTCAATGCATATTCAAAAACAGTAGCTAAGTGGTTAAGAAAATGGCCGGGAGTGCTATAGGCAGTTGAGGGTCTGGACTGGTACTGTACAAATACGGATATAACTGTGAACTGTAGCTGTATTTTCAAATTTCCTAGGTACTACTCAAAAAAGGAAAACTAAACAGGTAAAACTAACTTTAATAATGTTTTATTAAGGCCTTCCTGGTGGCACAGCGGGTTAGTCGCCGCACTGTGAAGCATCCGTGGCACAGTAGCGTGAGTTCGATCCCCAGCCAGGGAGGGGACCCACATGGTGCAGCAGACCTTTTCTACCTTGCCCACTGCTCCCCCTCAGCAGTGTGTTTCAGTCCATCTGCCTGTTCTGCTCCCCACTCTGTCTCTGGTGGATCCTCTCACCTCCTGCACCTCTGGCCTGTTCCCCAGCTCTTGTATGCATAAATAAATAAATCTTTAAAAAAATGTTATACCCATAGAATCCAAAAATATGATCATATCAACATGAGGTCATATTTGAACATTATTAGTGAGGGATGTTACTATTTTTGTTGCCTATGCCTTTAAATGAGTCCCATTTCAAGTGCTCAGAGCCACATATGACTGATAGCTGCCATATTGGATGGCACAGGTACTTCTGAGTCTAAGAAATATTTGGATATAAAGAGCTGATAACTCTTTCTTTCAGTGTTCTCTTAATCTGGTAATAGATCTCTACTCACTTCTGTCCCACTGAGGAATGTGGCAAATCTTCACCCAAGTAGAATTTTATTGTTTTTTCCCCTTGTCTCCTAAGAAATAGAAAATATTCATTTTGACATAAAATATCTCTGGGATTGAATTCTTAGGTATATGTGAGATACAGTTCCCACAATTACTTTAAGTAAATCTTTTTCGCTAGAGAATCAAGTATACAAAAAAAGAGATTATTTCCTTCTCCCAAACAAGTCTGCTTCTAGCAATTCCAGCAGCTCTCGACTGTGTGACACTTAATTTCTTCTCCCCAACCCCAAAGGAACTGTCTCCTACTTCTCCTGACAACTTACACCCCCAGCAGAAATCACTGATCATGTCCTTTACTATAAGTACTGTCATACTATAATTTTTTATACTGGAGTCATACACTTCACACAGGCAAATCCTGTGAGTGTTTGCCTGTATGTTCACTCACTTAATTTTTGAACTTATACTTTTATTTCCATTTCACAGTTGAAGAAAATGAGTTCCAGAAAGCTAAGTAACTTGCCAATACCACATCACTAGTCAGTCCCTTTAAAAGTTGACATTGAAAGACCAATATCCTGAATCAATTTACAATGTTGATGGTATTGTAAATTGATTCAATCTTTTCTGAGATTAACTTGGCAATATTTTACAAGTCATAAAGTGGTCTATACCCTTTTACACAGATACTGGAAATTATTATGTGAAAATAAAATATACATGCACAGACACATCAACTTGTACCAAGATGTGTTTGACAGAAATATTTGTAATGCCGAATAAGAAGAAAAAGAGAGTAAACTTCTATGTGTTAAACACAGGTCTAATACCAGGAACTTTGCAATGGAGACAAAAATAAAAGGACAAAAATGGTCCCTGCTTTTGTGGAGAAGTTTCACATACAGATATCCCAGGCATAAGAAAGAGAACTGAATGTGAGAGCTGCATACATAATTTTAGGTTATAAAATGAAACCAGACATACTGTAATAACTCACTCTATCCAAAATACCATTCCAATGTGTAGTCAACAAAGAAACTAATAAGTTTTGTCATACTAAGCCTTCAAATCCCATGTATATTTTACCCTGACAGCTCATCTCAATTTGAGCACCAAATTTTCACCAGAAATATTAGATCTGTATTTAGAGTTGATAAAATTTATCACTAAGTATATGCACATAACCAAGGTGTTCAAAACATAGTGAAAGGTTTCCCAATAACTCAGTTAAATAGCAAAAGCAGTTTTTCATTAATACTTGCATTCACACTGATAAAAATAATTCATCCTTTTATAAAAAATTGATTTGACTTTGAAGCGAAAGCATAAAAGTTCCAAAAGAATTTTTTGGAAATTAGGTACATTCACCAACTCTTGAGTCAGTCTCATTGACACAAATCCAAAAGGATATTGCATAATCTAAAAAGCAACACAAAACATATGACTGTCAACAAAACACAATTTAAGTTTTTCTTACAGTTTTTGAAACCAATGTACATAACATTGTCAGATATAATTAAAACTGAATTGATTCATGCTTTAAAAAGCTATAAAATTGTTATTATTGATTTGAGTTATGACATAAACTCCCGTACCTTTCCAAGTAGGTCACAAATATGCTTTTCATTTTTGGAGCTTCAAATTTAGCTTGTTCATAGGCAGTGTAACATCAGGGAGAAAACATCAGTCACACTGCCATCTCATGGCCTTCATTATTGACCATTTGGCAACTATGCCTTTTGTTTCAAGGAGTAAAAAAAGACAACCTCATAGTCAATCCTTGTAAAATGCTTCTACAACTCAAGCAAAATACTGGCAAAGAATAAGAAATCCATTAAATCACTATCTTCTATTTCTTTCAGTAGTCCCATCATCTGGGAGTGACTCATGGCATTTGCACACTTATACTGAAAAATCTTTAAAATTCCTTCTGTGACACTCTTTCATGCTGTCTCCTTCAAAAAACTGAACTCCAGTATTTTCAGTATCACACAGTGGAATGAAGCAATAAAGGGCATAGCAGTCTTTCTTTCAAAATGCCAGTAAATCTGGATTTGTAAACTAATAGCTAGATCACAATACATCATGACAGAATTTACTTTTTTCATACCTGACTGAAATTTCTTAATAAGGATAAAGGATTCAAAACTTTCATGCCTCAAGTTCAACTTTTAGTCACAAATTGATGTTTCTTTGAAAATATGGATGTCTTTTTAAGGGAAAAAAGCATATCTAAGTGTTTAAGTGTTAATTGAGCAGTATCTTTTATGTTGCACGCAGTCAATACTGAAGAAAAGTCTTGAGGTTTCTCCAGTTTGAATCCACTTCTCTTTGATGTTATTAGAAAGGTTTTGTATCCTACCAATAATTGTCTGGGGCATTAATTGAATTTCTTCACTTTTATAAAATATCCTTTTTATTTTTTTCCTTTATAATTTTCTAATAAATTTCCATAACTTAAAATAACTTATTTTATTCTTTGTCCAATCTCTTCATAAGACAGAAATTGAAATCACTGAAAGGAAATACAAGCCCAAGCATTTTTCCCTTTCTTTAAACATTTTTCTCAATTGATTCTGCCTTTAAAATGATATAATTAGTCAAATATGGTTTTCTTTTTAAAATATATTTATTTAAATATATATTGTTTACATCGCTGTTCTTTTTTGTACAATGTTTGATTTCTCCTCTCAGGTGTAATCACCATAAAATTCCCACCACCAAGTCACTTGTGAACTGTCACCATAGTCTCTTGTGCTCGCCTCTCCCCTGTTTTGATCCTCCTCCTCCCCTGCTGAATGTCTCTGATTTATAGTTTGTCTGCTAGTTTTATCTTTTTTTTCCTGATCCCTTGTTTGTTTCACCTATATTCCTCATATAAGTGAGACCATCCAATATTTGTCTTTTTCCTTCTGACTCATCTCACTGACTCATAATCCCTTCCAACTCCATCCATGTTGCTGTGAATGGCATGAGTTCACAAAGATAGCTTTCTATTTTTTTTTAAAGATTTATCTATTTATGCATACAAGAACTAGGGTAGGCCAGAGGTGTGGGGGCAGGAGTGAGAGGAGTCACCAGAAACAGAATGGGGAGCAGTATAGGCAGATCTACTGAAATACACTGCTGAGGGGAGCAGCGGGCGAGGCAGGAGAGGTCTGCTGTGCTATTTGGGTCACCCCCCTGGCTGGGGATCGAACTCATGCTGCAGTGGCTGAGAATAGCTTCATAGTGCCTTAACCCCTTGCGCCACCAGGGAGGCCCCCACAAAGATCGAGCTTTTTGGAGGGATGAAGATTTTCTCAACAAGGCAAGAAAACAAAGCCACAGCAGATCAGGCCCAGGCCCTGGCTACCAGCAGCCTCATGGTGTCCAGCCTAGCTTTGTTCTGATCCCCCTTAACACTCAGGCCAAAGGCGACTGACCTCCCCAAAATTCCAGGGCCAAAGTCTGGGTTGATGGATTCTTTGGTTTTGATAGCAATAGCAAGACATTTTAATTTAATTTTTTTCTTACCAGTTTTTTTATCAGTAAAGTTACTTATGCTCATTTAAATAAGTAAAGCAAATATTGATATCCTTTCTCAAACATATATGAGAGATGGATTTGTTTGTTTCCTTAAAAATTGAATTATCGACAGATATCATTTTGAGTTTTCATTTTCCTTCTAACAGTATATCATGAACAGCCCTGCAGGTCCTACACAAAGATTAATTCTTTTAAATGGCTCCCTCACAGTCCAATGTGAACAGCATATGTCATTCCATTGTTTCCAATTTAATGATTATTTCAATTCCTTTCTGTTGTTCTTTAACTTGAGTTTTGTTTAGGCCACTACACACATTATATAATTAAACATCTTTGTAGACACATCCTTGCAAATGGATCTTTTATTTCTGAAGAAAATGTGTACAGAATTCAATTGCTTAGAATGGGGATGTGTTCATTTTAAAATAGATATTACCAAATTACTTTCCAAAATTAGAAATCCACTCACCCAAATGCAAAACATGAAAATGTCAGTCTTCCCACATCTTTATCAGTGCTCTCTTTTTATTCTGACTTTTGCTGTTTTCTAAAGGATATGCTTTCAGGAAAAAACAAGAGAGCAGGTTACTGCTCTACCTCATCACATCAGATTCCTATGTCATTACACCTTTGCTCAAATCCATAGACTGTAACAACAGCGACCTTGAACCCCAATAGAAACTATGGACTTTGGGTGCTTGTGATGTGTCAGTCTAGGTCCATCCATTGTAACACAGGTTACAGTCTGGTGAGGGTTCTGCTAAGAGGTAGGCTGTACCTGAGTGGGAGCAAGTGTATATGTGAAAACTCTGTACCTTCCACTCAGTTTTGCTGAGAACCTAAGACTGTTCTAAAAAATGCCTTTTGAAAACAAAAACGCAATTCAAGTATGTGTTTTGTGGACACTGTAGTACACCACCACCCCAGATCCTTCTTGAGGACTGATGGACCTCTCTCCTCAGCAGCTGGGAGTGGCACAGAGGACAGTCCTCAGAAGTTAGCACTCCAGGAACTGCCTCAACTGAATGAAGAATCACTTCCCCAAGGTCACTCCTGATTGATACAGAGGCATAAATACCCAGCTCTGAAGGCTCATCCATCTCAAGCACTGCCCGCAGGTTATGTGGCAGCTTCTCTTGAGATTCCATCACAGCTGGGCTTCTCCCCCTGCCAAACTCTGCTCCTTCCCAAGGACAGCCCTGGGAAACAGCCCATGTGCGGTGCTCTGAGTCTGCTTCCCAGAAAGAAGCCATCCATTTTAAAGGAAAGGAGATTTAAAAAGTGAGAGATAAATATGAAGGGTGATGTAATAAGTATGTATGCAAAATACTATAGACCTAAAAAAATAAAGAAGCAATGAGCATAAAAAAAAAAGTGAGAGAAAAACAAGAGAAAGGAAATCACAGCCTGCTGTAAGATTCCAATTTACAGAATTCATGCCATAAAGTCCGTTTGAGTATGGTGGCTGATGTCACTGTTTGATGCATCCATTAGACAGAAAACCTGCATGTTTATCCCTCTATATTTATAGAGAACATATATATTTATTAGATGATAATTTTGCCTTCCCATGGACTGTGTTTCTCATCACTACTAGATAATTCAGCAGAGCCCTTTCTAGTTTTTGACAATCATTAAATGAAAAATTGGCTATCACTTTGTTCTTTTAGTTAGTATTCCCCCCAACTAGTGAGGCTGAGAAGGTTCAGAGACGACTACCACCTGGAGGATTCTTCTCTGTGAACTGTGTATTCAAATGCTTTCAACATGTCCACTTTTCTCTTGATTTCATATATATTTTTCAGAATAATTAGTAATACATTTTTTGATGTATATTGCTTTTTTGTCTCTTTCTGATGACTTCATCACTTTTAAAAATAATACTTTATGGTTGGGTATTTGGGAGGTTATTTTTGTTTTGGGTTTTAAAAGTCCATATATACAGAAGCACATAAGGAAGAAAGTAACTGTCTTAAGTCCACTCAGGCTCTGTAAGAAAAGTATTATAGACAGAGTGGCTTATAAACAACAGAATTTTATTTCTCACAGTTTTGAAGACTGGGAATTCCAAAAGCAAAATGCAATCATATTCACTACCTGCTGAGGACCTGCTCACAAGTTCCTAGCTGACCATGTTCTTGTGTATCCTCATATGGTAAACAGGCAAGGGCTCTCTCCTTTCCTAAGGCTAAATTCCATTCATCCGGGATTTCTAATCTCCTTCCAGGGGCTCCATCTTCAAATTAGCATCACTTTGGAGACTATATTCCCAAATATGAATTTGAGGAGGGGACTCAAACATTCAATCTTTAACAGTAATAATCACTTAAAATTTCACCACTTAGAGAAATCACTATGAGACTTTTCTACTTTCTTTGCAATTTCTCCATGCCCAATTTTCATAATTGAGATCATCATATATCAAGCTTCATTTATGGTTTTTTTCTTCTTTTTCATATAACATAATGTCTTAAGTATTCCCGCAGGTCATTAAAAATCTGAGTAAACATCATTTACTTTTCTGCCTAATAGTTTATCAAATGGCCAAACCATCATTTAATCCCTTCAGAAATATTAGACACATAGATCATTTCCAATTTATCACTATTACAAATAGACTATGATGAGCTTCCTGTGCATAAAAATCTGTTTGTATTTCACATTATTAAATGTGTCCTCAAGAGTGGAACTGAGTTAAAAGGAAAAACATTTCAAGACTCCCACTATATATCTCAGTTCATTTGAGGAGAGTCCTCTACATCACAATGTTCTGCGGCTGAGGAAAAATTCTGAGTGAAAACATCACCCTCAAACTTAGTCTGAGCATTGGTGAGTCCAGCCAGTGTCTCAAGGTATCATATATTCAATAAAGCAAACATTTATTATACCTACTGCTTACAAAAGACTACGTTAGACTCTAGAGGAATGTTAACCAGGATCCTGCTGTCTAGGAGACAGTATTTGGGGGAAGGGAACGCAGTCAGGAAAATAGATTGTTTTATTAGGGTATCATAAACACCCTAGAAAGCACCGGAACTCTGTAAAATCAATGCTGGCGGCACATGAATGTCCAGTCTCGGATTTGGAACATGTTTTTAGGATCTTGCACGATGACTTAGATGTATGGTTTTTACAGCTCCTCTCTTGTGATCTGCTGTCAGTCAGTGCACTGGTTTCCTTGATACCAAGTCATGGGCAAGCACCCTGTCGTGTCTTCCCGTAGAGCTATCTTACAGTAGCCCACTCTGGACCGCTGTGTCTTCAAGGCAAAGATCGTATCTCTCAGTGGTTTAGACTACGTGCTGCTCACTCCCAGAAGGCTCTGGTGGGTACAGAGAGGCCTACCAGGTTGGCTCCCACAGAGCACCTTTTCCCACTGCTACCACGACCCGGCCTGAATCACCTAAGAGCAGTGTAACAGGAGGGCCACGCAGCCAGAAGTTTTGAATTTGACCTTTGCTTTGCTCTCAAACAGTCATCTGACCTGGACAAGTGCAAAATCTCTTACCTTTCTTCCTCAGTCTTGAAACAGAGCCCAGAGTAATCATGAGAAGACAAAAAGATGAGGGAAATGAAAGCACTTGAAAAGTGTCCATTCTTTGAAATATCAACATTTATTATGTTTTAGAAAATCTAAATGAAAGATTTTCCAGTCCCTCCTCTCTGAACAAATGTTGATGTCCACAGGGGATGAAGAACAAGGGGTGGTAGTGCATTGATTTATTCTTTGTTAATTTTTAAAAGGTATGCCTTAAAGCAATCTAACAGAAGAGCTATTTTTCTGGCTTTGTTATATCACTAGAGAGACAGACTCTGGCCAGATAAGAACACATTTTTGTGTGTGCCTAGGGTTTTGAAAATTAAGAGAGGACCTTCTGGAGTGATAGGGGGGAAGATTTCTCTAGGGTTTATAAGTTAATACCAAAGCTCTTCCCCATAGCCAAGCAGATCCCTGAGTCCTCAGGAATTACCTTCCACTCCTTCACCATGAAGGGAGCCGGTGGAAAGCAGATTACAAGCAAATTCAGTTCAATGGATATGCTAGCAGAGTTCCAGAGAAGTGCTTCTACTTTGAGTTTCTACTGTGGGCCTATGATGAAACCTACAAAATTGTTTTTTTTTTTCCTCCCTTTTGTTGGATAGAGAAAATATAGTACTCCTTAACAAGCCTAACTGCAAAGTGAAGGAAGCATTACTCTGAGATTTAGTTAGGCACATTCAGAGGCCAACTGAAAGAGGCTACATCTTCATTCAGAGATGTTCAGAGAAGAGAGAAGTGACCAGACATGGCCCCCAATAGAGGTCCCCACCCACTCTCTAACCAGCCATGTAACAGCCTCTGGAGAGCAAGGCTGAAGCATCCCTCCCATCCATCCCTCAATTTCCATCCTCACAAGTGCCCCAACATGAACAGTCTCTGTGCCAGGCTGACAAGTTGCTACAAGGAGGCTGCTTCCCTGCTATGCAGTCACTCACTGCCCCTGCCTACCAGCATGGACCAGTCTCTGTTCTTCAGGAGTGAAGCCCAGCTCCCCACGTCTCATGTCTCCCACTAACTCTTACCGACCACTGGATAGTGTCACCCCAGCTTTTCTCTCTTGACTCAGGCTTCCAGCTCATCACTGTTCCCTAAAGACCCTCTTTCTACCCTCTGCTTTGGGATTGCCACGCCTGCCTGTGCTTGTAAAAGGATATAGGAAATTCCCAGGACACCCTAAAGATAGCTCAGTTCCTGTTCTGTGATTCCTTAGCGCGTCCAAACATGTGGGACCTTGCCTCCGCTCCACCCAGGAGAGGGGGTATTTTTAGAGAAACTACAGAATGTAGAAATTCAAGGGAAATGAAAGAACAGGTCCACAGAAACTGTTAAAAAAAAAAAAAAAAAAAAAAAAAAAACCACAGCAGGCCCAAAATGGAGTCACTTGTGTTAAACCCCCTAGCAGCAAACTGGGACTTAATACCTAACCTAGGTGCACTTTCAGCCTCTCACAGGAATGTAATCTTAAACCATTCAATCCAGTATTACCTGGTCAGCATTAGTGAGACAAGCCACCTGCTAGATCCCTGCTGTCCCCCCAAGAAAGGTGACCTTGCCTGAAACAATGCCCGCTTTTTAGTAAATTCCTTCTCTTATTCCCTCTGCATTAAAAACCTCTGGTTTTGTATAGTCCTTCAAAGCTCTTCTCATCTGCTAGATAGTATGCTGCCTGATTCATGAATCGTTGAATAAAGCCAATAAGATCTTTAAAATGTACTCAGTCAAATTTTGTTTTTTAAAAAAATCCTTACTTAGATAGCAAATGTTCACCATAAGAATAAGAGCTACCATTTTCTGAAATATTTTCCTCTTCACACATGCTTTCATAGCCACGGTCTCCTTGACTCCTCAGTGTCACTCAGGGAAGAAAATAAGCAAAGGTTATTTCCTTCCATTCACAGACAGGAATGTAAAGGCGAGAGACGTTAGGTAAGTGGCTGCAGTTGAATCTACATCTTGGGGGTTGTTGATACCTGAGGCCTCTTCAGCTTCTAACAATGGAGAGCGGAGAGACCAACCCCGTCCACTGGCCTCAGGCTATGTACAGGGCCACCCTGCCCAGCAGCACCTTCTCCGTGAGCCAGAAGCCAAGGCTGGGCAGCCAGATGAGACAGGCCAGAGCTCGGGCTGCAGGGACTGTGACAGAACACGATGCCGGGGAGAGCAGGTAGGGAGGGGTCCTGATCCAAGCCTCAGAGTAAGCAAAACCTGCCAGTCACGGCAACAAAGCATGACAGCAAAGCTCCAAGAGCTATCAACCTCCGTCCACAAATAAAGCAGTGAAACCGCACTCCACGTCCTCAGGACCGGCATCAAACACTGCCAGTGTTGATTCTGCAACAAACTATACAACCACAGGCCTTCCTGTGCATTTCTGGCTGCTGCTGAAGAGGCTAGTTTTGCGATGTGTAGTTTGTTCTTCTTTCTTCCCACCAATGAGAAGACTCTGATCAAGGAGGCACCCTTGTCAACAGCAAAAGCAGCACATGGCCTGTAGCTGCCGGGGTTCCCAGCAGCTGTGTCTGTGGCCAGAAGAAATCTCAGTGCAAGGCTATCCTCTCATGTAGGAGCTGGGGTGACTAGGGGAGACTCGTAGTTCCTCACCTTGGACCCCAACCCTCCCCAACTTCATCTACCCTGGAAGGTGGAAGTGGGGAGTCAGGGGCTCTGCAGCTCCCCCAACACCCTGTGGTCAGGAAGTGAATTTCCTCTCTATTCCATGAGCCAGAACCTAGGAGTCCCATTTTTCAGGATTCTCGTGCAACTTTTCCCTGCACTTTCTAGATCCAAAGCACCATTCCTTCTCTCCCACAAACACTCCCACACACATCTCGCACACACACTGTACCACGCACATGTATCACACATCCTATACCACACAAATAAGCACAGACACAAACCACAATACACTCCACACCCACAGACCACACGCATACACATGCCTCATATACTCCCCCCATGTGCACCCGCACATGTACTATGCATATCCCCCACACACACACATACACAAACACTTCACAGACCCTCTAACAGTTGCCCAAATGTGGCTCTATGGCTTTGGGGACCCTCACAGAGCACAGCCAAGCTTGATAGCTTAGCCAGGTTAAGTCTGGGTCTTGTTCCACAGAGATAAGCCCCAGGGTGACTGGTCATAGTGTTATTCTTGGAATGTCAACATTACCTCAGCAGTTCTTTGTGACAGGAAACCAAAGCCTTCAGTTTTCCAAAGCATCAACAAACCTGCTCTTTGTGATACCATTTTGCCCTAAGGTACAGAGGCCTTCAGTGGTTAACAGACATCTCCGTGCCTCAGTCACCTCCAGTCTCAAATGTCTTGATTTGATACTGAGGGAATTCTTTCATCTCACATCAAGCCATCATGCCTGGGAGGACGCAGTGTGAGGCTTCACATCTCTGGGACTTTCCACTGCAGGAAGCCAATACAAAGCCACAGGTTTCCTCTTTTCATGTTATTTCATGACATAAAAGAAGCACCCACCTTGGGAGCTACAGTCTGAGAAAATAGGCATGTTCCCCTATATTAGCATCCCTTTGATCTGTAAGGACAGCAGAGGGAGGCACACAACTAGACCGGGGGTGGGGAGTCTCCCAAGTCCTTTTCAGTTCATCATCTTCCCTTATGTGTCGGAGACCATGATTCTCATGCATGCATGGAAAACAGGTAAACTTCTGGGTCCATGAAATATGGAACTTTCTCAAGCACGTTGTCAGTCAAAGTAAAGTAAAGTAAAGTAAACCTTTACTTCAGAAATACAGGGTTTTCTGTGCTCATATTTGACACCATTGAAAAAAATTCTAGAACTCTCTGAAAGATAACTGAGAGCTCATCTAGCTTTATCATTCACCCATAAGAAAATTTAGCAATCTGTTCCTCCAAATAGGAATCTTGTGGACAGGCCCTTCCCCAGATTTGCTGAATCAAGATTTGTGGTGGAAAAGCCTAGGACCCTGGGCCTCCCTAGTGCCACAAGGGGTTAAGCACTGAACCATGAAGCATCCACAGCCTCTGTAGCATGAGTTCAATCCCTGGCCGGGGGGTGACTCACATGGCACAGCAGACCTCTCCTGCTCCCCTCAGCAGTGTATTTCAGTCGATCTGTCTATTCTGTTCCCCACTCTGTCTCTGGTGAATCCTCTCACCCCCACACCTCTGGCCTGTACCCCAGCTCTTGTATGCATAAATAAATAAATGTTTAAAAAAAGAAAAAAAGGCCTAGGAATCTGCAGTTTAAACAGATTCTGGGAGGTACATATACTTGATAACGTTTTAGAAGTACAACTGGTTCATGCAGCTAGGAGACGATAATAACCACACCAGCCACAACATTGAGGAAAGCTCAGTCTGCAGCATCCAGAGGCTCATACTCCTTCCCACTTAGGAGCATAGCAAGACCTGGTGCAGGGTCCTCCCTGGTGGCCTAGGGGTTAAGTCTCAACGCTATCACCACCATGGCCTAAGTTCGATCCCCAGCCAGGGAGCTAACCCACATATGGCAAAGCAGACCTCTCCTGTCTCGGCCTGCTGCACCCCTCAGCACTGGATTTCAGTTGATCTGCCTGTTCTGCTCCCTACTGTCTCTGGTGAATCCTCCTACCCCCCCCACCTCTGGCCTACACCCCAATTCTTCTGCACCACAAGAAAAGAGCTGGTTCTGCAGGTCTGAGCAAGCCAAGAAGACTCTGTCCCCACCCACAAAGCCCCCAAACTTCCCCTTTCTAAAAAGACCATTCCCTCAGTCATGAAGCCCACTGACCCATAGATGCTGTCTGTCCTTCTGTCCCTAAACTGAGGCCAGGCTGCTCGACTAAAGCTCTTTCCATAGATGGACAGTCCTGCTAGGTCCACCCTGTCACACGTCTCGTGGTATCTATTCTACGAAGCTCTGCTGTGGACCTCCGAACAGCACTGTGTTAGGGACCAGAAGAAGAGGATAGAAATAATGCGCCTGGCATCCAAACGTGGGTTTCTGTTTACAGGAAGCTCCCTATCCTGAGAACCAAAGATTAGGTGGGAAAAGTCTACAGATTTGGGCAGAATTCCTTCCTCCCACAGGTAGGAAAAGAAAGAGGTTCTCTCCAAAGTGGTCCTGAAGGGGACTCTAGGAGCCTATCTTTTAAATGGTCAGAACCCGCAGGTTCACATTCTCTGCAGGTCAGCCCAGCGTGGGAAATGGCATAGGGAATCTGCTGGTTTAGCAGCTCAGATGTGCCCACTCGCTCTCCTGCCTGCTGTGGAGCAGCCATCTTGAGATACAGGCAATGACTTACTCATGTCTTCCCCAGGGCTCAGGGCAGGTCCACCTAAATCTATGCACCTGTGTCAAGTCCTAAGCTAACCTCATGGCCATCCCTGCCCTCCCCCTCCCCCCCACATTATACACACATCCAGATGATGCAGCACCCACTGCTGCTGTGCCAACCAAAGGGTCCTGCATAGTCCACCCCTCCCTCCTCCTCCCATCCCCCGCCCACATGACTGTCCCAGCTGGCTCAGTTGTGTTTCTGCCTGGAGCACTGCTCTGGCAGCGTGTCGATTCTGGATTCTCAGTGCCCGTTTCCAGGTGCTGAAGCCCCAGCCCTGAGCTCAGGGCCTGATTGGGGCAAGCTCACCAAGTGACTCTGGCCCCATTGGTGCCCTGGCTAGCCATGAGAGCAAGGGTTTTGGAGTCAGACTGACCTCAACCGCCATCCCAAATCCACTAATTCCTCGCTGTGTTGCTTTGAACTTAATCAGAGAGGCTTAATCTCTCTAACCCTCAATTTCCACATCTGTAACATGAGAAAAGCAAGACCTCCCTCTCAAGTTAAGTTGTGGAACAGGGATGGCCTTATACACAGTGAGAACTACACAGTGAGAACTGCTTCCCTGGTGGTAGAGAGGTTACATCACAGCACTATGAAGCTATCAGCAGCTACTATGGCCTGAGTTTGCTCCCCAGCCAGGGAGCACATGGCGCTGCAGACCTCTCCTGTCTCACCCACTGCTTCCCTCAGCAGTGGATTTCAGTCAATCCACCTGTTCTGCTCCCTGCTCTGTCTCCAGTGAGTTCTCTTAACCCCCGCACCTCTGGCCTGTACCCCAGTTCTTGTAATGCATAAACAAATAAAAATAAATCTTAAAAAAAAAAAAAAACTGCATCTGCTTAAATAGGTGGTGGCTGCTACCATTTACCCCCCCAGTCTGTGTGCCTGTGGTCAAATGACCTCCCTAAGTCTCCCCCCGCCCCAAGACATCTGTTCATTCAGCCAAACACTTGTTCAAGACACCATAAACAAGACAAAATCCCTGCCCTCGGGGAACTTAGACCCATAGCAAAAGAGATAAAGTGCCTGTACTGGTTTCCTAAGGCTGCTGTGACAAGGTATGTATGTCAAATTTGGTGCCTTAAACAACGGACCTTTATTTCTGACAGTTCTGGAGGCCAGAAATCCAAGACCACAGAGTCAACAGGTTGGCTTCGTACCACTCCCAGCCGGCGCTGCTTTGTTGGCAACAGTTGGTGCTTCTTGCTTTAACCACCTCTGTAATATAAGGTCACATTCTGAGACACATCAGCATCTATTCTTCTGGGTGGACGCAACTCAACGCATAGCAATCCCCCTTTCCGTCACTCACTCAGCCTCATTTGTTCTCTGTGGCAAGCTGATTCTGCACAGGCCCCCTTCCAATCCAGTTTAATCTCCTAGAATCAGGTGTGTCTAACAAATTTAGCACTCTGAAAGGCCATCCCCAAGAGCCACCTCGCCTCTCTCAGCTCTGCCCTCAAGAAGGTAAAAGATGTTGACACTGACCTTTCTCTGTTTCAAATCAGGGACTAAGTACCTCAAATGAGGAAAAAGATGCCCCACCAGGACCAGTCACAATGCCCTGACTCTGGCCTCTGACCAGCCAACAAAGTGCCCTTGCACAGCGATTACAGAAAGTTTCACCCTGTACCCCGCGTACCCTGCATTTCCTCCTCTACACAGTCATCTCACATAAGGGGAGAGAGCATGTCTTTGTGAAATTGCCTGTCTCCTGCAGCTTAAGTTGGAAGAATGTTTACTTATTTGGCCCCAGGGAATCATAAACATCTTGCTGTGTATGTTAACAGTTACTCCGTAACACCATTCATTTTTAGTATCTGAAATTGCATAGCGTTCCCCTCAGGATTCACCCCCAGTGGTTCAGACTGATGCGCTCAGTTTCCTTCATCTCGGGCCTCTGAGAGACAAAACAACTGGATCTGGTTTGTCCCTTTCAAAAAAAATAGTTTCTCTTGATGTGAAAAAGCAGAAGGACCAGCCAGCAGGAACAAGTCTCGTCACAGAATTTCTACAAATGCCCAAATGGAAGAAAAGTCAATGACTATGAAAGAATGACAATCATTAGATTTTATTTAAACCAATGGTTCCTAAAAGTCCGTGAGTGAAATAGAGGACGTGAGACGTGTTTAAAATACACACACATGGACCCCACCCCACTCCTCCTGACTGGCTGAAGATCAGAAACTCGGTAGTAAAAGGGGAATCTGCATTTTTAAAAGCATGCAAAGGAGACAGTGAAGCACAGACAGAGTTGGGGAAAAAACCTTATTTCAGCCCAAGACAAATACTCTCACATTCAGGCCCTCCCTGGTGGCGCAGTGGGTTGAGCAACACACTATGAAGCAAACTGCAGTCACTGCAGCACGAGTTCGATCCCTGCTGCCGGCCAGGGAGGGGACCCACATGGCATGGCAGACCTCTCCTGCTGTACCCGCTGCTCCCCTCAGCCGTGTGCTTCAGTTGATCTGCCTGTTCTGCTCCCTACTGTCTCTGGTGAATCCTCCTACCCCCCCCCACCTCTGGCCTACACCCCAATTCTTGTATGCGTAAAAAAATAAATCCTTAAAAAAAAAATACTCTCACATCCAGCATGCATCTCCGATGCCGCTAGCCCCCAACTCCCAGAGCTCGTTGCTCCCCAGGGGCCCTCACTGTAGAGTGTTCCAGGCCCTCCTGGCCCCTTGCATCATTATACCACTACCACGCCTGTCTTCCTCGTTGGGTCAGTCCCTTCTCTCTGGGCCCCCTAGCGCCCTGTGCGTCCTTCTACAGCAGCACTTGCTTGTTTGTCTCCCAGCCAGGCTGTGAACAGGTCCCCAACCCAGGTCCTGGCTCCCCACATCCTTGCTGTGTGCCTGAGATGCATCACTCCCTCCCCCCCACCCCACCGCAGACCCTCTGTGACACCCTCCGGGGCAAACGCACGCGAGTGCTCTCTCCCCGTCTGTCTGCCGGCCTGTTGCTTGTCTGCATGCATGTCTGTCTCTCTCTCTAACTGCCAGCCTTACTCTTGCGCTGGTCCAGATCATTCCTGGGAGTGTCCTGTAGGGCTGTGCCTTAGTTCCTCTCTCCTCTCTTCCTCTGCTTAGTCCCCAAGTGTCACGAGTCATTCTTGGCATCTAGTAGATCCCTGTAGCTATGTGTGGGTGGGTTGGTTGCTAGAGACATGGGGGTATAGAGGAAAGAATTCAGCAATGTAGGAGACACAGATTCCACTTCCAGATCCTCACTTGGGAGTGAATTTGCTGTGTGATCCTTGACCACTGTGACTCTTGGCCTCCTTATTTGTAACTGGTGGTTTACTGCTCTTCCTGTGATGTAGATAGATGAGACAGGGTGAGAGAACAGTCACAGAGCTCCCATCAGCTGTAGTTCCCTAAGGTGCAGGTATAGGTGTGCCGGAGTCAGAAGGTATCCCAACCACAGCGCCACCGGGTAGCCCCTTCACCCAAAGAGCAGAGGGGAGGGCAGGGAGGGAAGAGGGAAGAACTCCTCACCCCTGTCAGCAGGCCAACACCAGAGCTGAAGTCAAAAACTGGTCACCTTCAGACAGGGAATCCCAGCTTTGGCAAACAACTGCCACCAGCAAATCCCTGAGCCACTGGCCATTCTGTCTATCAGAACGCTGGCTGGGTAGCCACGCCATCCCCCAGAAGCCAGGCCTGAGTCCACCGCACCTCGACCTAGATCATTAACCTGCCAGAGAAGGAGCCCAGGGCGCAGGCTGCCCCAGCCCTGAGGGCTGGGGGTTTTGAGGCAGTTTGTGTGTCTGAACCCCTTCCCATTTATAGCTGGAGCTGACCCAGCACAAACCGCTGACAGCAGGTTCCATGGACAGACACTTAGCGATGAACCAACCCAACCCAAAGTGCTGAGGGGCAGGTGACACCCCTCTCTTGGGAAGCAAAACTGTCTGGAGGAAGTGCCCCTACTAAAATTCTGGGTGACACCCCTGCTCTTCCTCCCTGGGGTAAGTATCATCCCTAGCGCCCTTCTCTAGACTCGTACAGTACTAACTCTGCTGTTGTTACTCTACCTCAGCCTCTCCCTCCTTTCTGTGTGGGCCACAGGACAAAAGCTGACACAGGCTGGGCAGGGTGGGTGGTTGCCTATTTGCTGTGAGTTCATTCCATTTTCCAGCAAACACCAAGGACAAAAGGAGGTGTGAACCTCTGTGCCTAGAAAGCCCGCTGACCCCGACCCTATTTGTCCCCCAACTGTGGATTTCATCATTAGAAGTGACTCTTTGCTGCTCTGAAAATGTTATTTCTCTGGAGGAGAAGGTACAGGGATCTCTAGTGGTCATTTACACATCACTTAAAATGTATCTGCTCTTTTTTGAGAGTGTCAGATTTTATTTGTGAAAAGAAAAGAAAACTCTTCCTCGCTTTCCCAGACACGATGCAAGTGTGTCCTTGGCAGAGGCTAACTTCCTCCTAGCTGAAGATGGCACCTTGGCTCCTCAGAGGCTGCTTCCATGGTCACGCACTAGCACGCGTGTTGTCGTCACAATGTCCTTGCAAGTTAAGCACGAAAAGCAAGAACTTCTCCCCACCAACTTAAAACAAAGTATTTGTCATGATTAAGACACTTTAATTTTGATTTTTAGTTGAAACGCATAAGAGAATTTTAAGTTTATAAATAGTTGTAGCATGTTTAAGGGAACTTGATTTACTATAATTATATGTTTATTGGATACAAGAGCAATTTAAATGCTTAAGAGGCTTTTACTTATTAATATTGTAAGTATACCCTGCCAGGCATTTGAAGTATTTAGAAAGTAAACATATTAAATTTATAAATGTGGTTGAAGATGTTTAGGGAATGTAATTAACTAAGTTTGTAAATGGGAGAATTTTAATCTGTGCCTGTGAGTTAATTGAAAATCAGTGAACAAATGAAAGTACTTATTTTTTTTTTGCAAGAATCATTAGATGGATAAATAAAAAGATTTGAAAGTTGACTTTAATGCACAAAAAAAAACTATCCTCTCACATTTGAACTTGTATATCTAATTAGGCATCTCATACACTCCCAAGTGGAACTTAACTCCCCACAATTTCCCTACATCATTAAATATCAACTTTATTCTTCAGGCTACAGAGGAAATAAATAAATAAATAAATACCCTTCCATCATCCTCAACACCTCTCTTTCACTTAACAAACCCAGAAAATATTCTAGAGGCTTTACTTTCAGAAAACATGCAGAATCCATGTCTTATGGGCTCTCCTGATACCTCCAGGCCCAAATCACATCCTCTGTCTCCTGGATTACTGCAATCACCACCTAACTGGGCCCCCCTGCTGCCCCCTAAGCCCCTCCAGTCTAATATCAGCTCAGCAGTTGAAACGATGCTGTAAAACTGAGTCAGGTCACGTTGCTCCTCCACTCCAAATTCTGAGTAACAGCGTGAGTCTTCATGGTGGTCACAGGCCCATACGCAAGGGTTCCAGGTCTCCACTCCAGCCTAATCTCACTGTAGACTTCTCTTGATTACCCAGCTCCAGCCTGATCCACCACAGGGCCTTTGCACTACCTGGTTCCCTGCTTGGAAGACTTCCCTAGATGTCAGCATGGCTTGATTAGGAACAATTATGGTCCCTCAAAGCCATTTGTCTATGTCCTAATCCCCAGGGTCTGTGAATGTTAGGGTACATGGCAAAGGAGAATGATGGGGTTTGTGTTATGGACTGAACTGTGTCCCCTAAATCCAAACTTGAAATCCTAGGCCCCAGTGTCTCAGAATGTGGCTATACTTCGAGACAGTAAAATGAAGTTACTAGGGGGCTCTATGACTGCATTTATTCTTAACTCCTCCGTAAACAGGACATAGGACACAGCCAGGGTATTTGCAGCCAAGGGCTCTATTCGCATCTCTTTATTCCTGCCCTTCTGACTAAAACTCAGAGAAATTCCCTGGTTGCTCACGAAGATCCATCTCTCCATCACATCATGCACAACAAGGTTTCGTTGTTTGTTTTTTTCTATTTGTAAATCTGCATAACTACAAAACACCAAATATTAAACCTTCAGATCTGTATTTCCCTGTTGTTGTCATTGCTACCGCTGTTTGCAAATGCCAAATACACAAATCTCCAAACACCTGAGCACTGTTTTTCCAAGTATAACCACCCTTCTGAATTTCAATGAGACTGCCATCTAGAATCTTTTCCTGTTCTTGAGTGGCCAATCTAAAAGTTCAGAAATCAAGTGAAATAAAGCCACTGAGTTTTCTACAAAGACGATGGCTGTCCAATCACTAGAGAATCAGGCTGGGGCCAGAAGTGGCTGGTCCTCTCTGCCTCAGCCTGTCTCCTCCACTCTGGATAGGGAGGACCCTGGCTGCTTCCAGAACCAAGTGCTTCTCCATTTCCTGCTGCAAATCTCAACAACTGTTTTTCATTCATATTTACTCTGCTCTGACCCTGCCACCTAGTCCCCTCCTTCCTATGAATAATTTTTTAAAAACAGTTTCCTTTATTTATGCATACAAAGCTGGGATACAGGCCAGGTGAGAGAATAAGAGTGGGGAACAGAACAGGCAGAGTGGCTGAAATACACTGCTGAGGGGGAGCAGTGGAGGCAGGAGAGGTCTGCTGCACCATGTGGGTCCCCTCCCTGGCCAGGGATTGAACCTGCAATGCATGACTGCAGAGGCCCCACAGTGCAGCACTCAAGCCCCTGCACCACCAGGGGGGCCCCTGAATAAATTTTTATAAACTAACTTAAAACAAACAAAAAGCAAAAACACTAGAAATTTACACAGACCAAAGGGGACATCTACTCCCCAGTCCTAGCTGAGCGTTGTGAACGAGTCCGCCTGCCGTTATTTCTTGCTCTCACTTGGTGATGCCAAGGACGAGGAGCTGGACTCATCACCTTGGCAGAGTTCAGCTCAGTCCGTGGAGCTGCAGCTCAGGTTCCCAGATGACAGCCCCGAGCTCTAGCAATTTCTGCCAGGGATACGCCCTGTTCCAAGAAGCCAGTGCCCAGACAGACATGAGGGCTCAGAGGTTCTTAGTGTTCTTCTCATCCTCACGTTCTGGCTTTCTATCCCCAAGGAATCACACTCCTTTTCACTCTGTAAAACTCAAAGGATCTCCTCACAACCTCTTGCCCCAAATAGGTTTTCCCCAAATAGAACCATCAGCCCAACTTTAAAAATAGGTTATAACGATAACCAGGAGGGTCTCTTTCAGCCAGCTGGGTTGCAGTTACAAAATACCACAGACCTGGTGGCTCAAAGAACAGACATTTATGTCTCACCCTTTTTACAGCCGGTAAGTCAAACATGCCGGCAGATTCAGTTCCTGCTGAGGGTCCAGTCCCTGACTTGCTCACCTTCTCACTGTGTGCTCCTGCCACAGGGAGTGTGTCCTCACCTCTTTGTCTTCTTTTAAGGGTCTCATTCCATCATGGGGTCCCCACTCCCATGACCTCACCTAAACCCAGTTACCACTCAAACAAAGACCCCACCTCCAAATACCATTATATTGGCATTGAAGGCTTCAGCAAGTAAGTTTGGAATGGACGGGAGGACACTAACATTCCATCCATACAGAATATAAAACGATAAAAGGGTCTGGTTGTCGCTTTTCCCCCGTAGGAAGGGCTTCTTCAAAATTAAAAAGAGGTTTGTTTTCCTCCGAAGCAGACATAGTTGATTTTCAAGGGTTTCCTCCCATGGAACATGCACGTGGAAAACACACACACAACACAAGTGAAAGTTTCAGCAGGACAGACTGCTGACAAGCTAGGTAGGGATATGGTGGGAGGGGTGTGTACTCCCCTTTATCTAAACAGATGTGTCTCTGTTCGTGACAGAATGTATGTGGTAGAGGACCCCTAAAGAGGGAAATACATGCAGACTCTACTTATGTTTTCACAAAGGTTGAATCCCAGCGTTAAAAGGAGTTTTGGGGGCCTCCCTGGTGGCGCAGTGGGTTAAGCAACACACTATGAAGCAAGCCGCAGCCACTGCAGCACGAGTTCGATCCCTGCTGCTAGCCAGGGAGGGGACCCACATGGTGTGGCAGACCTCTCCTGCTGTGCCCGCTGCTCCCCTCAGCAGTGTTCTTCTGTTGATCTGCCTGTTCTGCTCCCCGCTCTCTGT
>JAGFMF010012266.1:12165034-12228963 GCA_019455555.1 Galemys pyrenaicus
CACCTCTGGCCTGTACCCCAGTGCTTGTGTGCATAAATAAATAAATCTTTAAAAAAAAAAAAAGGAGTTTTGGTATCACTCAAGCCACACACGCCCAGCTCATTTCTTTAATTTCCTCTGTGTCTCTGCCGATGGTTATTCGGCTTCTTATACACACCTCCTGGGCCAGAAAACTACTGCTTTCTAGGTATGTTCTTGCTTCTGAAAATACACACACACCCATACACACACACACACACCCATTTTTGGAAGGTAGTAAGTATAGTGCAGCAGAAAAAGCTTGGGTTTTGGTGTTAAACCAATCTAAAAATTCCAGCTCTGCCATTTTCTGTTTGAATTTAGGGAAGTATTTCAGTATTTTTTTTTAAAGATTTATTTGTTTATGCATACAAGCACTGGGGTACAGGCCAGAGGTGTGGGGGGTGAGAGGAATCACCACAGAGAGCCGGGAGCAGAACAGGCAGATCAACATAAGTACACTGCTGAGGGGAGCAGTGGGCATAGCAGGAGAGGTCTGCTGCGCCATGTGGGTCCCCTCCAGGGCCGGCAGCAGGGATCGAACTTGTGCAGAGGTTGCGGTTTGCTTCATAGTGTGTTGCTTAACCCACTGCGCCACCAGAGAAGACCCGTATGTCAGTATTTTTGAGTCTTAATGTTGTCATTTGCTAAAAAGAGGGGAAAGGTTGAGGGCCTTCCTGGTGGCACAAGGGGTTAAGACACAGCACAATGAAGCTATCCACAGCTACTGCAGCTCAAGTTTGATCACCGGCCAGGGAGCTGACCCACATGGCACAGCAGACCTCTCCTGCCTCGCCCACACACTCCCCTCAGCACTGTATTTCAGTCACTCTGCCTGCTCTATTCACCCCACTCTGTCTCTGGTAAATCCTCTCACACCTCCCCCCCCCACACCTCTAGCCTGTTCCCCCCAGCTCCTGTATTCATAAACTTTTTAAAAAATAACTAAAAATAAAAGAGGGGAAAGACAATAAAACCTACTTCAACTGTACTTTTGCAAATTTATTAGCTAAGTGCCCAGTGTCAACTACCATGGGTGTCAACTAATGTTCGTTCTTCTCCTACTTCCTCCTCACCCTGCCCTTCTAGCATTTAATTCATGCCCTGCAATATCTGGACTGGTAATGTTAGGTTAACACTGAGTCAAGTCATCATACTATTGGTCAAAGCATAGCAAGAGCTAACAAGGAGTCATCAAAAGGGAAGGTCCTTGCCTGGCATGTAGACTGAGAAATCCATAATAATAATTAATGTCCTCACTTGATTGTGAATTTTTCAAGGGCCTGGCTATTGCTTTATGTCCCCCAAAGAAGTCCTCCTAGGTCCTTATGTGTAGTAGAAACTCAATAAATGTCTCTAAATTGAATTATGTTACTTTTTAAAATAAATACCACTTCAGACATTTATATAGGTCATGGCAAAAGTACAGATAATATTTGGATACCTATTATTTTTTCATTATTTGTTTCTACTACATAAGAATGTAGAAGCTTGTCTCTGCCTTTAAATGGTCAAAAAGAAAATTTTACACCCACTAATAAATGGACACTAAATATCAATAAAGCTTCTATAAAATTTAGCTATTTCCATCATATGTATGACTGAACTATATCTTTCCTTTTAGGAGAGTGGAGTATTCTCAGTTACCCCTATATGGCTAGTGTCTAGCACAGTGACTTGCAATATTTCTCTTTTTTTTAACTTATCAGTGGTTTACAATACTATATAATTTTCAGTTACAGCTTCATAAGTTGGTATGCGTGTACACCACACTGCACCCACCACAAAGTTCTAGTCCCATTCACCACTGTGACTGGCAAGATTTCATGGCGGATGGACGGAGCTATGGATTCCAGAGTCTCTACTCTATTTTTAGTATATTGGCTGAAAAACATATTGGTAGTAGATCTTAGGGTTATACTTATGATCTGGTTATATGTGTTACTGAAAAGAATTTATTCACATTATAATTTAAATTTTATTTCGGTCAGGTTCATTGGGTTACTATACCAGGTCAGAACATCAGTGACTCCAAAATCATGGAGATAAGACATCCTCTGTGAGTGAATTTGGCACAAATCAATATATAATGATGAGCTTAACCACTGCAGAAATAACCCTTCCCAAGAGATAGTTTGTAAATGTGCTGTTACAAACTCAAGAATCACCTTAATCCCATTAAGGTGATAAAATGTGGCTTTAGAGAGTTAATTAGAAAGAAAGAAAATGTTCAGAGAGGCAGCCAGTAAGTTTCTTGCATAACGCTCAGCGTAACTCCTTAACTCTATTAAACCTCAACTCCAAGAGAGCAAAGACCTTTCTTGTTTCTTTCTTTCTTTCTTTATGTATTTTTACATCATCGCCCATTCTCTTCTCAGGTGTAGTCCCCATAAGATTCCACCGACAAGACACTGGTGAACTGTCACCGTAGTCCCTGGTGCTCGTCCCTCCCCTGTTCTGATCCCTCTCCCTCCCGACCCCCAGCTGAATGTCTCTGACTTAGAGTTTGCCTGCTATTGTTGTCTTTTTTTCTGCTCCTTTGTTTTCCCCATGTCCCTCCTGTAAATGAACTGGTCCAATGTTTTCCTCTTTCCTTCTTATTTCACTGAACATTATCTTTTCTAGCTCCACCCATGTTGCTGCAAATGGCCTGAGTTTATCTTTTTTGATTGCTGAATTGTATTCCACTCTGCATTGCACTCTGTATGCACATTCCACTGTGCATATATAACACATCTTCTTGATCCAGTCATCTGGTTGGGGGCATGTAGCTTGTTTCCATATCTTAGTTACTGTAAATAGTGCCACAGTAAACATAGAATTCCTTTTGAATTAATGTTTTTGTGGCCTTTGGGTAGATTCCTAGAAGTGGAATTGGTGGGTCATATGGTAGCTCCATTCTTAGTAGTTGGAGGACATTTTTTTTCACTATGGCCTTACCAGCTCGCAGCTTAGGGCCTGGCACACAGAGTTTTTAGAAGAAACTATATGTTTCCTTCTTACCTCCTCCAGATTCTAAACCTCTTGGCAATAGCCTATTTGGGAATCAATACGTCATCTTTCTTCAAGATAGAGCTGGGAAGTGAAAACAGTTCTTCATGTTTCCTGCTGCAGTGAGATAGTGGAGTAGGGCCAGTTTGGTCTCCAGGACAGACCCTCACTCAGCCAGCTTGGTTACCTGGCGCAGTAAGGCTGGGAAGTGTGAAACAATACTTGTTGCCTGCAAGGAATCAAGGCAACAAGTATCATTGTTATTACAAAAAATTGTGAGATGTGAGGTTGCATCCTACTCTAACTGTTTCATGGATGCAGCAGAACACACGAGAGTCCTCGGGCAGAGACAAAGGACCTAATCACCCACGCATGTGCAACAGTTCACACTAGGTTCCCTATCCTCTCCCAGGTCCCAGGGGGACAATGCAGGTGACCCTAGACAGATCCCCAACACTCTGAGGACTGTGTTACAGGAATGGAAGCCTGAGTTTGGGTGATTCACCATTTTGATAGCAAGTGGAGACAAGCCTGCTCTTTGTTCAGGGAGAGGAGTTCCCCCTCTTTAAAGGTTGCTCACTGCAAATGCACCCCTTTAAATGGCCCAGGTCAAGTGCAGTCAGACTCTTGCATTCATAGCATACACAGAGGTAACGTGTAGAGATGCTCAGGGCCCAAACTGGATTGCTCTTCCAATAACAATCAAATCAAAGGTCCCCCTTCCTATGGAAAGGGAAGAGGCGGTTGGAGAAAATGGGGAAGTTTTAAAGCAATATTTCTCTCTCTTGGGAAATGGCACAGCAAGCACCTTATGAAGACACTTCTTAGTTTTTGCTCCATTAACCCACAGGGCTCAACAAGCGAGTCAACAGGTTTGTCGTTGCCCTACTTTGGAGAACCGCAGTTTATAGATAATCCTGCTCCTACATTCACTCTGTTGCTCCTTTTGGATATCCTTTTGGGGCAAGTTGTGGGCAGTTCAAGTGTGGTTAGTTCTATGACAACTTTGCTGAGCCTAATCTAGGTGTTGCTGCAATGGTGTTTTGTGTCTGTGGTTAACACCCACAACCAATGGACTTGACTTAAAGAAGATTGCCCCTGATAACATGGGGGAGGGGGGCTTATCCGATCACTAAAAGGCCTTAGGAGAAAAACTGAGGTTTCTCTAAGTAAGAAGAATTTCTCCCTTGAGACTGAAATTCAGTTCCTGCTAAGAGTTTCCAACCCGCCCTACCAGCTTCAGGCATGTCAGATCCCACAGCTGTACGCAAATTCCTTGCAATATATCTTACTGGTTGCTTCTCTGAAGAGCCTTGACTGACATACCCACATGTCGGAAATGGGTCAGAACAAGGTAGTAATTAGTGACGCTTCTAGCTCTGTTGCACCCTTGCTCACCACTCAGCATGCCGTTGCTTGCGCTGGCTCTCAAGCTTCTTAATAACTGGGAGAAAACAGACCTCAGTAGTCCAGTCATTGTGAGACAATGACCTTTGGTGTCCTGTCCATAGTCTCTAAACCAAAATCTTTGAGCGTGTAGCCTGACAGAGATAAGTGTACTTCTGGGGGAAATTGGAGAGAATATTTGAAGCTGGGTCTATTCCCAAACATCTGGGACACACGAGTGCTATATGTATATATCATATGGGTTAGCTTCATACCAAACGGCTCCCGTGGGCCAAATTAACTCTGAATGTGCCTTGTGCAGTCCAACTTCTGTAGACTTCAAGTTTGTATTAACTCCCAGTTATTCAACAAATGTCTCCTGAGTACAAGTAGGCCAGGCGCCATCTTGGAATTTCAGATAAAAAAGGCAATACTCCTGCTTACTCATAGCTCACTGCCTGCTGAGACAGGTGGGCAATCAAGGAGCAATGGTGTCCTCACAAAGTCAGACCCAGGTACCCCAAAAGGCAGCGCCACCCAGTTCTAGAGGCTCCCCTAAGAGGGCCTTCCTGCTGCTTTCTTTTTGAAATTCAACAAAAGCTATCTGTAGTGCCAAAGTAAATAAATTCACCTCTCTGTAGCCCGAGGTCATCTCAGCTGCCACATCCATGGTTCTCAGTCAGCCGAGGAGAAATCCCCCCCATAATAGCCATCCACTGTCAGTCTGCTCAGACCCTGCGCAGGTAGCACTCACAGTCACCAAAGGCCGTCTCAAACCTTTGGGCCTAGGCCTCCTTGCTCCCCTGGTGCTTTTGTAGAGACTAGATTTTCAACTGGCCTGCAGGCTGGCTTTCAGTTCTGGAATGTAGGAAGCTGCTTTCCCAGAACCTGAGGCAGCTCTTGATCCCATCTAAGTGCTCAGTGTTGTGTTGAAAGGAGGGAGAGAAGGAGTGAAAGACATAACAGATGAGACAAGCCAGTTACAAACCGAAAAAGAGTACTAGCCTGCTGAAGGAGTCCTAGATTTGCGACTGTGGGCTTTTACCTCTCAGTGTGACTTTGGACAAATGACTAAACCTTTCTGACCTTCATTTTCCTCATCTATGACAATAGGTTCCTAATATGTCCATCTGATAGGATATCCACAGAGCACTCAGCAGAGTCTGGAGGACAACACTCCATGTTATGTTTATTATTATTATAATATCATTGCTGTCGACCAGCAGTTCCTTGCCTATAAAGTGAGGGATTAAGTCACAAGACCTCCCAGTCCCTGCAAGTCCAATAGTTCTGTGAGTAGATAAGGCATCAATCAATGCTTCATTTAGATCAGCTCTGGTTCACAAATGATAATGGACCAGAAGAACAGAGCCCAACTTTGAATTCCATCCCAAGCACTCAGGCCAGCCCAGTTCAGGACGCTGCTGCTGCTAAATCCAGCCAAAAGGCTTTCATCCCTGGTTCTGCCCGCCCCAGTTTGAATTGTGCCTTGCTTCTTGTTACAAGGATAAGCTAATATTAAATCTTGCTATTCAGCACACTCTGAATTGCTATTGATTGTCACATTGTGTCTCAGATAACTTTAATGCATTATATATTCAACCATGTACAGCTTGCTAAAACCAGCATGCAGAGTTACCTCTCAACTCCCTGCAGGCTTTAGAATGTTTTCAGGACTATGAATTTCTTAGAGAATTGAACAAAATTTTCATTGAACAACTGGTAACTTTCACTGGATAACTGACATTGAATGACTAAGGAAAAGAATCTCAAAAGCGCTGTCTGCAAAGAATATAAATTACTAATGATCAATTTCAATGACTCCCAAAGCATGAATCATTTCAGTAATAAAACTGTTTGGGGAAAGACTGAAGGATTGTGTCTCTTAATCTTACACTCCCAGAATTCTGTTATTAAATGTGTCCAGAGCAACAATGGATTATGGATTCATTTGAAAAATCATTTAATTTCTTAAAACCATCAGGAACTCAAGTGGAATGTATAAGTAGAATTGGACAGAAGATTTGTTGCTCACTAAAATTAGTCAGCAGAGCAGAGATATATATGGGTGATTTTTCTCCCATTAACAAATCTTTCATAACTTCTTAAGAATTGCACTTATCTGGGACAGACAGAATAGAAAAAAATTTTTACTCCATATTCCATATGCCTCTTTTTCTCCAATGAAAGAATCCTTCCATTTTTTTTTTCTAATAGAGGCTGCTTCAATTTCTCTCTCCTCTCTTCATTAACGAAAATCACAAGTTTATCTAGAAATCAGATTGTAATATGTTTCACAAGTCAGTACTTAATTGTCCTTGTATTGATTTCTGGCAATGCATGTGCATGTGTATACACATACACATATACACACATACATATACACGAAGATCAGCAGACTGCTACAAAATCAGGAAGAGCATATTCACGCCCCAGTTTGAACAACATCATACAGCATACTCTTACTTAGGGAAAGGTAACTTCTTTGTGTTAGACAGGACTTTGACTGATTAGGTGAGGCCCACCATCATTAGGGAGAACAATCTGCTTTATGCAAAGTTCATTCGCATAAATATTAGTCTCATCCAAATCACCTCCCAGAAACACCCAGAATAATGTTTGACCAAATACCCAGGGCACTCCATGACCCCAGCAAGCTGACATATAAAATCAATCATCGTATTATCCAAAATGTCAATAGTGCTATGGTTGAGAAATTCTAATCAAGACTCATTTTCAGCATTGAGTAAATGCTCACAAATGTTCACTCATGAAATACCCCTGGATGTGTTCACCATAAGGCAAAGGGACGTTCAAAGTGGGGTGAGATCATCAGAGGAGTCAAGGCAAAGATGGGCTAGGTGGAAACTTGCATGAATGGGTGGAACTTGGATCAGCAGGGAAGAGAGCCGGTCACATGGCAGAATGGGGGAAGCCATGCGAGTGTGGTACTTGCAAAGGGTCTGAGACTAAACCTCACTGGCTCTACTAAACCCCTGAAGAATAATTTGAGACCACGGGGAGTTTAACAGAAAAAAACCCAGTATCAAATATAAGTGAATAATGTAGTTTTGCTTATAAAACAATTGAAAATATGTATTTTGGGGAAGGAGAGTAGGCGAAAAACTATCCCTAGCATCATTTCTATGTATATGAACAGCAGCACTATATTAGCTCATTTTACAGATAAAAGCACCGAGACATGGAGATGTCAACCATAAAGTTTGGGAATTTCTGCTTTACAATTTAATCAAGTTGCTTCCTTAGGTCTTTTGAATGAATCGGGTGGTAACAGAGGCTTTGCATTAATGTATGTTATATCATCATGTTTACAGCTCAAGATCTGGAGCCAGACTGTGTGGGCTCAGTCTGGCTCCACCACTTAGTAGCTCACGACCTTGGGCATGGGGCCAAACCAGTGAATATCAAACTAGTTCACAAATGTAAAGTCAGAGCAGGGCCAGGCACCTAGGAAATGCTCAAACATGTTAGCTGCTCGTGATTATCGCTTTCAAATAAATGATGACTCCTTAACCCTAGCCCACAAGCGTCTATGGATTTCCGTCAAATAAAGAGCAGCATCAAGTCATCTGATGATGGCAGAACCGAGGGGGCATGAGAAAGCCCCTTTTCAGGACTTTCCCAACTCTTTCTGATGAGACACTTTCAGAGTTTGAGCAAAACTAAGTAATGTCAATTGCACTAAGATGAAACATTTCACCTGCAGAGACTCCCTATTAAACCTGTAGTATGGACACGCCAGGAGTAAGAGTTGGAGGCTGCTGCTTGGCACAGGGAGGAGAAGAGAAGAGGAGATGGCCTAAGGACATGCTGGAATCTGAGAACAGAGCATCAGATTGCAAGGGGCACTCAACTTCTGTGTTGAATTTAAAAAATAATGATAAATGTGGAGGGGGTGGGAGAATTCTCCATCACAGTGACCTGGCTGGTTTTGAATAGCCCAGCAAATGGGGAAGATCCAAAGGAAAGTCGCCAATCTGGCAAGGGGGCTGGCAGATTGACCCTCAAAAAAAAAAATGCCCACAACTGCCTTCAAATAGCTGGAGGGGGGCCTCCCTGGTGATGCAAGGGGTTAAGACACAGCACTATGAAGCTATCCACAGTCTCGGCAGCACGAGTTCGAGCCCCAACCAGGGAGGGGACCCACATGGCACAGCAGACCTCTCCTGCCTCACCCGCTGCTCCCCTCAGCAGTGTGTTTCAGTAGATTTGCCTGTTCTGCTCCCCGCTCTGTCTCTGGTGAATCCTCTCACACACAGACAACCCCCTCCCCCCCCCACCCCACCCCCACACACCTCTGGCTTACACTCCAGTTCTTGAATGCATACATAAATAAATCTTTAAAAAANCACACACAGACAACCCCCCCCCCCCCCCACCCCACCCCCACACACCTCTGGCTTACACTCCAGTTCTTGAATGCATACATAAATAAATCTTTAAAAAAAAATAGCTGGAGGGCCAGCAGTATGGATGGGGATCCCGAGCCATGCATAGGAGCCAGTTACCAGGAGGTGGTTTGGTGAAGCAAACTGAAGTCCTTTCTGCTTCTTAGAATAGTATAAAAATGCAATTAGAGTTATGTAAACAGAGGCTGAATGATCATTTCATGGGGTAATGATCTCATATTTTAAAGTGATTTCCAATTATTTATTTCCCAAACTTAAAACTTGCATTACCTATTCAGATGTGAGGTTTAGCTCCTGCTCATTTTCTTTACCTTCCTCAAGTCTGATTCTATACCAGTGATGGAAAAGAGTCTCTATATCCAAGGCCAGCCAGCTCTTACTGATTATTCCTGGCTGCCTGGAACACTGTGCAAAGAGGTTTCTGAGGCAATGTGATGTGATAGATTGAAAATATCTGTGAAGGACAAAGGAAAGGGGCAAAGGAGGCAAGTTTTTCATTCCTGTTTTACATGCAGCAGCTATAATATATATGTAATAAGGGTAGTATATTTTAGCATTTTAAATATAAATTCCTTTCCCAATAAACAAGAATTTTCTCTTCTTGCAGTTCCTTTTTATTGTGGTGCTTAGGACTTGACGTTTATTGCCTCAGAGAAAGAGCAGTAGGATGAATTCACCTAGAACAAGAAGTACATGGGGTAGGGAAGAAGAGAGGTGAGACACAGCACAATTTCCAGTGGACAGAGGGAAAGAAGAAGTCCTTCCTGGGAGCACGTGGAGAGTTCTGGAAAGGATGAACCTAGGAAGATGTAGCTGCTACCTGAGGGCACACTCCACTCCCACAATCACCACCTCTGAGCCTTATGCAGGGTAGGCAATAGGGGAGATGGACACTCTGGGGGGAGACGAGAAAGCTGAGCCCAGGGCAGAAGCCACTATACTTCCTGTTTGGAAATGTGGAGGAGACCACCTCATGCCATGCCAAGGCCAACATCAGGCACCTGCAGCAGGTGGAAATGACCAGGTAGGAAGAGTGCGGTCTGGACTAGGTGTTCCTGAATGTCGTGATCATGTGTGGTATGAGAAGTGTCCAGAAGTTCCCATCTGGGCCTGAAAGTGACCAAGCAGGATGTTAAGAGCAAGGGGCCCTCTTGGGTGACATTGTGAAGGGTAAGTGACTAGAGAGAGGACGTAGCTGATGCCCAAAGATCTATAAAGCCTGTGGGGTCTGAAATGGGGTCAAGTCACCAAGCCTTGAAGGTGCAAGGAATGCATACATACTCTAGCCACACCACCACAGATGTGTCAGCAGCAAATGCACAAGGACAGAGGCAGAGCTGGAGAGAGTCAGGTTCCCAGGCCAGGAACTTGAGAGAGAACAAAAGCCCTCAGAGCAGGAGCCTCTCCTGCAGGCTGTGAGGATGCAAGGTAGAGATACTACCTTGTGCAAAGGCAGTGGGGAATAAAGAGTGAGACACTTCTGAAAACTCTGACAGCGAGCCTGGACTTTAAATTGACTAACTGCTCCAAAGGCCATTCTCACCCAGGAAAGACTGAGTTCCCTTATCCCATGGTGTAAGTTATGATGGAGCTGGAAATGCTTTTCCTTAACCTAAGTGTCACCCTTCCAGCATCTGCACCATCCAACCACACACACACACACACACACACAAACACACACACACACACTGAGTGCATGTGCAGGCAATCATGAGAACCTGATGAGGAACATCTGAAACAGAAGGTCTCGAAGATTTCTCAAATGCAGGAGGAAAGTTAAGTTAAAAAAAAGGATTGGGTATGCAGATGCAATGGTGGTAAAGGAGAAATCCATCTGTATGATGACTGGCACTACTGAATGTCACTCGCGGGACAGGCACTTCACATCCTTCCTGCTCCAAGCGTGGCCTGGTGACCGGACAGACAGGCAGCCTAGGAGCTTATTAGAAATCCAGAATAGCAGATCCTAAAACTGCTGCATCTTTTTTCCTTTTTTCTCCAGCTTTATTGTGATATAATTGATACATAATGTTGCATAAGTTTAAGGTGTGCAATGTGATGATTTGATAGGTATATCTTTGGGGAAATATTTACCACTGTAAGGCTAGTTAACACACACTTCACCTCTCATAATTGCCATTCTGTCGTCATGATGAGAGCATTTAATGTACACTCAAGCAACCTTCTAGTATTCAATACATTATCGCTAATGATCGTCACCATGCTACACATGAGATCCCCAGAACTTATTACTATTTTAAATGGAAATTTGTAGCTTTTGTCCAGCATCTCCTCAACTCTCCCAACCCCCAGCCTCTGGCAATGACCATTTACGCTCTGCTTCTATGAGCTCAGCTTTTTCAGATTGCATATATATAATATGGTATTCACTTGTCTCTGTCCCTGCTGCACCTCAAGTAATTTGTGTGCATATTCAAGTTGGAGAAGTGCTGGGTTACCTGCTGTAACGCACCGATTCAACCAACAGTTCTGCGAGTTAAAGAACATTCTCCCTATTTCACAAAAGAGCATAGTGAGACCCAAACAAGTTCACACATCCTATACTTGTAGAAAATACCACATCAAGCAATCTACGCCTGGGCTCAGCCTCTTCGCCATACCAAAAATTTAGGCTCTTCCACTGCTTTGCTTCTCATCAAATGTATGTTTACAGTCGTGTTGAGGCACGCCTGGAATGTTTGTAATGATCTGTGACGTGACAAGATTTCCTTTCCTAACCTGTTGTCTAAGGTAAAAGCAGATATTCAAGATTCAATCCATGTCCAGGATTCTGCGTGATCAAGAGCTCCAGTATTTTAAACTTCTGGGCAATTCATAGCTATCATGCCTAAATAGCTCTGCCTGTTCTAAATTTGCCCTGCATGTGTACCTTTCAAGAATAGTTCTTTTAGATGATAAGCCCCTGTTTTCAAATGCAAATGTGTTTTTGAAATGTATCTGTTCAATCACTTCTCCCTCAAAATCATACTAGAGCTGAATTACTCCAAAGGAATCCGTAGTGAAGCACAGAACATTTTCAAGCATAATCCTGTGGCGCCTTTCATCTAAAAAGGTGACTAACAGCTTGCATAAGCTTATAACTAGACTTAAAGCTTAAAATCCCTGTGGAGTTTGCAAAGGGCATTGAGAATGTGAGCCAAACCTGGGAAACATAAATGTCTTTGCATGCTGACTTATCTACCAGTCACGAAACCAGTCTGATTGAAAATTGTTGTTACTCATTTCAGCTCCACCACCTCTATTTTCCTGCCAGGGAGTTGAAAAGCACTCCTTCAGCTGTTAAGAAAAATAAGAAATGGCTCCAATCTGACAAATGTTAATTAGGTCATACAATGTGGCGAAAAGAGATTTGAAGTGAGATGAAACCCAAGCACCTACCTGACATGGAGTGGGTAATTACAAATAGATGTTTGGGAAAAAAATGAATGAAATCTAACCTCAGGACTGGAATTAACCAGTTCTGTGACCTAAGGGAACTCACTCTCCTCTCCGGTTTCATTTTACTTGGTCTCAATGATTTCCTAAGACTCATTCTATTCCACAGTCTCAGATTTTAAATCAGACCTTAATTATGTACTGAGTAAAGCATAAGACACTTAATTTGAAGGATGACATACTGACAAAGATAGTTAAGAAGATGACAAGGCAGCACGGAAACTACTTATTACATAATATGGAATGCGAAATGTTTATACAGTCATCCCAAAAGCTGTATAACATTCTGTGCACAATCAAACTGAAACCGAAAGGGGAGAAGGAACAAAGAAAACAGTGAGGTCATGGGTCGGTAAAGCTCCCTTATATCTTTATTTCCATTCATTTGCTCTTTGATGGCTAAAAACCGTATTTTGAGGAAAGCGTTTCTGCAATGTTCTGTGGAAGAACTGTTTGCCTGCAGTTTGCCGTCATCTATTTTCTCGGCTTCCAAGGTGATGTTAGCCAGGTTGATCTGTTGCTATTTATGGACTTTCCCTTTTCAGAGCTCAATATTGCTTCCAAAGCATTCACAGACTCGTGCCCCAGGAGCTAGGCAAGCCCTCCTTCTCTCAGTCCAAATCTAGAACCACCGCCTCAGACTTCACATGCTCTCCCTCCCCTGCTGACATGGGGAGATAAGGATTGACCATAAGGGTCCAGCCAGAGCACCCAAGTGGAAAGGGGTCTTGGAGTGTGTCCTTCCTCTGACATACTCCATTTGGAGCGTCTGCTTGGATCATGAAGAAGCCTCTCTCTGTCCCAACTTGACCCTCAACTGAAGGCCCGGCTCCATTTTGGATGGTATGTTTGCTCCTCACTCGGTGACCTTTGATCAGACGAGCACTGAGCTCCTGACCCAAGATGGCAAAATATATAGTCTCTTTTCCAAAAACTTGAAATTGGAACCAAGGAAGAGTCAGTCTCTCCTATGAGTACTAAATGCAAAAGATGTCAGGATGTCAGGATGGGTGCGATGGGAGACATTTTTTGGTCACCCACGTGGACTGTAAAAACACAGAAGGCTACTGGGGGAGGCGGGGCAGGATATCCCTGAGGAGAGAATGTGTCTCCATAGCCTCATGCTCCTTTTCCAGTCCCTTTCAAGGGATGCTACAGCCTGCCCTGTGTTCTGTGAACCAGCCTGAATCCTTATATAAAGTCCCCTTTCAGCGTAAGCCAAGGTGAGTTGGTATTTGTCACTTACAATCAAAATCATCCTACTGTAACTCCGTCTCTCAGAGTATCGGCGGGAACCTTCCAGCATGCCATGGAAGGCCTGTGTGGTCTGGTCCTGCCTCGAGTGCTACCTTGTCACCCACTTGCCTCCCAGTCTGGCTGGGCCTCAGCTGGCGGTGCCCACACACCTTGCTGCCTCCTGTCTCTCTGGGCTTTGTGGCTGCTCTGCTGAGATGCCAGCCGGTCCACTGAGCTCCCTCCCCAGCCTGGAGGTATGGGCAGGTAGAAAGCAGGGCTGCAGGGGTCTGCTTCCTCCCAGCCTTTCTTATGATTAAAGCACTCAGACAGAGTGCCGCCTGGGATGCTGGGAACTGCTCTTCTAATCCATGTGAGCAAGAGCAGATGGAGCTTTCAGAGAGCAGGCCCGCCCCAGGAAACTGAGGAAGCCCAGCCTCACTGCTGCCACCCGAAATGTTGTTCTCATTAGGCTTTGCCACATTCTCTATTTATAAGGATTTCCTGAGCATCCAGGTTAAAGGCTGGCAGCGCCCAGCATCCCCACACTTAATGAGAAATCAACAGAATGGTGAAAAAAGGAAATCTGGTGAATTTTTTGCATTACAGAGCACAACAAGTAAAAGAAAGGGTTTCTCTGAACCTGCCTGCGGAGAGGAACACTTCATCTCCCAAAAGCTTTTCTGAAGAGCAGCAAATGCTCACATTTCAGACCTACCTGGTTGAAAGGCAAGCGATGGTTGGTAGCACTGCACAGCGCATATGCACTGCCTTGCAAAAGCCGTCTAACAAAGGGGTAGCACACCCCATTTTCAGACAGGGAAACTGAGATATAAGGCTCAGCAACTTGCTGAGGTTAGTTGGGTTCAAAGTGGGCCTCAGGGAGAAGCCAGGCTCTGGCTCCAGGGCTGTCCTCTTCAGCAGGGCTTCTCAAAGTATGGTCCCCATACCGGGGCTAAAGGGGGAACAGGAGCTGGTGTTTAATGGATATAGAGTTTCAGTTTTGCAAGATGAAAAAAGAGTTCTGGAGATGGGGGCACAACAGAACAAATGTACTTAACAAGACTGAACTGTATTTAGAAATGGCTAAGTGGTCAATTGCGTACTATGTATTACCACAATTAAAAAGGAAAAAAAATTAAGCCACTCAAGAAAGAAACCATCCCTTTTTCTGCCTCTGGGTGTTATCATGTCCACATACACCTGGAATAGTTACTAACATTGGGGCGACTGAGGAGAGAAAAAAAATGGGAAGAACACAAATTTTGTATGCTGCGAATATTGTACTAACAGGTTCCAGACTGGCCTTATCTCTTGGATTCTTTTCATATGAAATAGCATTTCTTATTTCTTAAGCGGCTTTGAGTTGGGTTTTCTGTTACTTACAGCCAATGCCTCTGAACAGATCCAAGGTTCTCAGTACTCACCAAGAGGCAAGCAGCCAGTATTGCTTATGAAAACAAAAAGACCCCTCTTTGCAGCTATCAATCTGGTGCCACAGCAACAAAATTGTCTGGTGGTGATTAGCGAGGAAGTCTCTCCATGCCCAACTTGCTCATAATGATTACAGCCTTTTATTTTCCAGGGATTTCTATCAATAGATGCTTTTTATCAATAAACACTAACTTGCCATTCTCTTGGAATGCTATCATATCACGGAAGACAATGCAACTATTCAAATGAGGCTGAAGGGGGTTACTTATTAATGTGCAGAGCATTAAGTGGGGCTAAATGCAAGTTACAAAGTGGTGTGATTCAATTTCATGTGTATTAGTTCCAACTACTTATATATAGGCCGGCAGGCAGATGACAGAGATGAGTGGCTATAAATATACAATATACATGGAGAAAGGACAAGAGAGCAAACAAACTACTAATACTGGTTCTACCTGAGAGGTGGAGTTAGAGGTATGTTTTTCTTGCTTGCTTAAATATTTTTCTAAATTTTGTTCATTGAACTACCTGATTTTATGACGTGGAAGTACAGATCTTTTTAAAAAACCTTATGTAAGATTTTGATTCACTTTACTCGTGGATATATGACTTTTCTCAAACACCTGAGAATTTCATTTCCTACTTGTCTAATCTTTTTATTTTAAACACTTAGGGGACATCTCCATAATGCATGACATAAGTGCCTGCGACTTAAGTGGCATCTGCTGGTCATAACTCACGATGCTAATGACACAGATTTATTATTGCAAACCCCATCACGCCACTGTGGTGACCTCGGATAAAATGCAAGGGCCTTAACACACGTGCTAAGTGACCCCCAGTTCGCTGTGTTTTAGTCCTTGGATCTGCCTTCAATAAATTCCGTGTCTTCTGACATTCCACACCATTTGTCAGTGTTTCTGTCTATTGCACACCAGCTCCTCCCTCTACCCTGCAGCTTCCAATATAAAAATCCTGGGAAATCAGACGAATTCCCAGAATCAGATCCTGGGAATCCTGGCACATCATCTCCTCCCTCTACCCTGCAGCTTCCAATATAAAAATTCCAGGAAATCAGGTGAACTCTTATTTTTCAGTAAGAAAAAAAAGCAATAAAAAAAAGTGGTCATCGCTGAGTGTAAAGTAAGAGGAAACGTTTTCTGAGAGAAAGGGCAGGGCAGCTCTCTTAGAAAGGAGCCTATGAGCTTCAGTGGAGTGGCTTCCTCGCCATCTCGGCTGCACACAGCCTTTTATTTTTGGGTGCCTCTTGGTTCTTGCGTGTATTCCACTTGGTGAAGATGCTGGAGAGCTGGGTTCTGCATAAGTGAAGTGGGAGTATTTCTGATAACAAACAGCTACGCAGTTGAGAAATAGCATGCCTCTGACTCGCTGGACATCTCGCTCCAAAAGAAGGAGGCTGCAGATGGCAAGAACAGCGTCAACTGGGGTCCCTTCTACCCCCATCAAAGTGAGGTTATTTAGGGTCACCACCTGGTTATCAGATTCGCCAGATGGCAAGCCTGAATAACTGCTCAGGAAGAGCGTAACCAGCCAATCCATTACCCCAGCACCGTCGACGGCGTTAATTTAACATGTGATGCACATACTAGTACATAATATGGGTAATGAGGCGTCACGGAGCCGTCATAAAGACGGCCATCTGGGCTCATGAGGGGCAGGCCTAGGCATCATGGCCATGGGAAAAACCCAACTGAGCCTTAGCGGGAATGAGGAGGAGGCCTGGGGTGGGAGTGGAGAGACGGGGGGGGGGGGGGGGGGGGGGGGGGGGGGGGGGGGGGGNGGGGAGGAAGGGGCGTGTGTCCCATGCACCCCTGTGCACGGCATGAGAATATTTTGCTTCTGTCTCCAGGATATTGCTGACACCTGCCCAGTCACACTCAGTCTCGGGTTTGCTTTGTTGTCGTTTTCCATTTTGATGAAAAGTTATGATAGGTTTACATCGATGCTAGAAAAACAGAACAATGACCAGAGGTGGTTTTGATTACTTGGCCAGATGTTGTCCCATTCTGGGAGTGATGGAAATGACGTTCTCTTGGGAAGTGGTGAGTGTGCCTGTGGGTGGCCGGGGTAGCGTTTGTTGTGCTCTCTGACTCTCCTTTGGAACAGGCTTGTGACAGAAGAGCTCTAGCTAGTCCCGCTGGGGCTCACACCTGTGGGACCTGGTATCACAGAGAAAGCCCGAAAAGAAAAGCAGGTGAACCAGGCCATGCCCAGAGTGGGGCATCAGGAGCTCCACAGGGCATGCTTGTCGCGGTTCACATCCCTTCTTGCCCCATCACCTCACAGCGCCCAGCACAGCACTGCCCAGACCAAGCAGTCAGTTCCAGGCCTGTGGGAGCCAATGTCCTTATTCAGCAAATGCTCGCTAGCTGCCAGGCCCTAGGGGAAACTGAGGTGTCTCCATGCTTTCTTACCACTGCATGTGAACCTACGGTTGTCTCAAAAGAAAGTTTTCTTTAGAAAGTTAGTTAGAAAAGCTTGAGTATGTCTAAAATAGAATGACTAAACAGAAACAAATGAGAGATCCAGAAATATTAAGTGGGGAGGGAGAGGCAGGGAGGAGAGTGTTAAACATTTGATTGATTGTCGTGTGGGACAGGGCACACCCACGCGCTGTGGGCTGAGCTGTGGGCTGAGGGCAGATGTGGGACAGGTGGATAGGAACAAAGGCAGAGGAGGAAGAGCCTTCAGTCTGGCATGGCTTGAGAAATGTTGGTGAGAAATCAGAGGTGTTCAGCAGGGGCGCGCAGACCTAGGCAAGGAAGTCCCTTTACAGACAAGGCTCCTTCATCTTCCAAGTAGCCATTCATTAGGCACCTTCTAGATTTCCCCCATCTCTAGGAATGGATGAGATGCTGGCCTATTTTAGAAAGCAGTTTTCCTCGCTGGCTCATTTTTTCCCCCAAACAGACCTGTGTTCATAAATAAAGACCATCTGTGTCTCTACTCAGTCCTTTACAAGTTAAGCCTTTCATGACTCAGTTTCTAAGCCAGCCGTTGGGGTGGAGCGTGCTCCTTGACTTCATCTAAGGAATGCTCACCTTCCCGGCTGTGGTCCCGGCAACAGCCTCAGCGGGACCCTGCCCACGACTCCCGTCATCGCCAAGGGAAGAACAGTGACGCCTGAGGGGTGAAAAGGAAGAAGCCAGAAAACACTTCACTCATGCTTTAAATCAAATAGGCCTTATTTGCTTATTAGATAAATAGAAATAAACCAAAAATGCCACAGGGAATTCGACATGTCACATGTTTATAGTGTGGTCTATATTATTGTCATGTGCTTTAGAGCCTCAAAACATGCACGACAATCACCCCGTGAGGCCAGAAACACTGGGTCTCTCTTGACCCAAGAGAACACCTCAGCATGTGGGGTTCCTGGATGACAGATAGAGAGAAAGCAGGTGCCACACTGCCATCTCCAGACTCTGGTGCCCACTCTGTCCTCCTCCCTCCTGCTCCACGCTCCATGGTTTAGCCTCTGCAGATCAACATGCTCTTCTTTGCCCCTTCTCATTCTGGCTTCGCTCTCTTGTCATTGACACCATGGCCCCTCATCCTATCCTAGACCAATTACGTCTCAGTACCTAAACTGTGTCTGTACTCACTGAGTAGCCCAGCGCCTGTACTCACTAAGCGGCCCAGCGCCTGTACTCATTAAATAGCCCAGAACTGCCAAGCTCCAGTCTCACTAGTCTGATGCTTTTTGGCTCTGGAGCACTTCCCTTACTCCAAAGAGCACCTGAAACAAAACTTTTTTGGGGTGCCAACCAGTTCACCCTCAGTGGTGTTTCTATATATTTCACATTCAGTGTGGCATGGAGCATGGCCAGACCAAAACCAGGAAGACCATGAAACTGATGCTAAATGGTTAAATTGCGTCCAGATCCTTAAGAGCACAAAAGGAAGGGGGAAAAAAAAAACTTACTGAAATTTTTCTCTGCAACTTGCTTTTGCAGATACAGCAGAGTCTGGAGGCTTAATGACTAACCTTGAGCTGAACTCCAAGGCCAGCTAAAACCAGGGGTTTGTACATACAGAGGAAGGGATGAGGGCATGCCACCAGGAATTCAAAACTCCAGTTATCTGAGGAAAAGGCTGTTCATACTGTTCCATGTGAGAACTGCCCTATAACTAGCCGTCAACTTCAGACAAGTTCACGTCTTTGCTCCTAATTTGTTTCTCAACCAATAAAATTTAACTCCTTTCTTCTCAACCCTGGTGTTCAAAAACCTCATTCCTTTGCTTAATGGGGGCTGTAATTTATCTCCTATCTCCTTGCCAGTCACTCACAATAAAGCTGGTTTCTCAAAAACCTTACATCATCATGTGATCTGCACATATTGGGGGGATGACCCCATTGCTAGGTAACAAGCTCGGTGTCAGAACCAGCAGCAAGCCAGTGTTCCAGGAGTCCAGTAGAGAGAGGTCAAGAGTCAATGAGCTCTACCGTGGCTGCTATGAAATATGAAGCATGGCTGGGGAGTTGGGAAACTGGCTGATATTGTAAGCCACAGCCTGAAGGAAGCATCTAGTGTACTGGCTTGTCTGGCATTGGGAAGATTTGAAGGGCCAGGTGTGACTGTCTCCTTTTGCTCCACAATGTCTTAAAGGCGCCACCTGTCACCTGGCAGAGGACTGATTCAGCAGCCTGGGAGTTCACAGGGGGCCAGCCTGCCTTGGACACAGCCCTGTAGATTAGAGCCAAAGCATCTCATACAACAGTGATAGGTTAAAGCCAACAGATGTCTTCACACCCTAAATCACAGAGAAAGTCAGGATAGGAAAGGAATAATGACAGTGTCCCTGATTGGAACAGACACCTCATCACAACCTATTTAGTAGAAAATACATCGAAAACAAAAGTTGAAATCTCCGTCCAGAATGCAGAGCCTAATATATCAGTGACAAAAAGAAAGCATTTAATAAAAGCCTCCTTTAAGTGATACGTACAGTAGGAACTATATGGAGCAACTCACCAGACAGCAGCCCACCCCAAAGCTCATAATGCAGATCAAGCAACCCTAGTATAGACAAACAGGCACAGCACATTGACCCAACATATATTTACTGACACACCTACTACGTGTCACACACCAAACTGTACTCCAACCTTACACCAGAACTGCCCTTTAAAGTTTCCAAAGCAAGTTCACATACACAGTCAAATCTGCGACTCATAAGATCAAATGACATAAGATTGTCCTCTTTGAGATGAATAAACCAGGACCCCAAGATTAGCTGGAAGGTCCAAGCGCACATGACTAGTACTCACTATAGCTCAGGTCCATGACTACCTGGCCTTACTGTACTGGGAAAGAACTTCAGGGAATATTTGTCCTTCATGCCCTCTCGTACTGATGCCGAGAGCCTGGCCCTCAGGCTCTACACTCGCGCTACACAGATGACTTGATACTCTGCCTACACCTTCTTGGTAGAAGGCTAGTGTATCAGTAAGGATATGTCCAGCTTCGAGCAACAACAACAAAAGCAACTAATGGTAATCCAAGCAATAAAGACACATGACAAAAGCAATGAAATTAGGCAACGCTGGAGTTGGCATACAAGCTCAAAATTGGCATACAAGAAAAAAAATTGCCACAAAACAACTTAGATCTTTCTTTTCACTCTACAACACTTAAGACTGTTACCTCGTGGCTACAAAATGGTTGCTGTAGCTCTAGGCTCCTGTTCTCACAGGACTGTATCCAGAGGCAGATCCAGGTTCCATTCAGCAGCCAGGGGGGCAGGGAGGAGAGTCTGGATCTTGTGGCTTTCATAGCAACAGGGAGGGACATAAAAGGAAGAGTTGGGAGTGGCTGTCATAATCTCATATGGGGAGTGCTCCCCATAACGTTCTGGTTCCTCATCGGGGTCAGGGTTGAAAATTAACTTTAACTGAACAGAAAAATGGACGTGTTGACACTACCTATAGGTCACTTTGTTAGTAGTGTTCTACTGTGGTATATAATAAACAACCACAGGCTTAGCAGCTTAAGATAATACTCACTTATTTTTCTCATAGTTCTACAGGTCAAAATTCCAGGGAGACTCGAGTGGGTTCTCTAATTAGGCACGTATAAGGCTAAAAGCAAGGTGTTAGCTGGGTTGAGCGCTCGTCTGGTGGCCCTGCGCAAGAATTTGTTCCCAAGTTCATTTCACTAGTGGGAAGAATTCAGTTCACTGTGATTGTAGTCCTGAGGTCTCTGTGACCTAACTGGCTGTCCTCCAAGGCTCACTGTCACCCCCAAGGGCCACTCTCTTTCCTTGCTTCAATAGCTGCACTGTGTGTTGAATCCTTCTTATACTTCTGATCCTCTGCCACCAGCTGAAGAAAACTCCATCCTTTCAAAAGGTTCATGTGAACCCTTTCAAAAGGGTTATCATCCTTTCAAAGGCAAGGGATAATCTGCCTCTTGCCACAATCACAGAGTAACACTGGTAGGTGAAGTTCTGGGAGCCATCTTAAAATTCTGCCTACCTCGCTTAACATGAAAAAAACACAATCGGGATTTATTCTTGGGAGTTCAGGATGGAGCCCTCTTCCTTGAACAACGGTTAGGGCAGGAGGACGCCCACTCAGAATGGGCTCTGCAAGCAAAAAAGGCAACCAGGACACTTTGATTTGATTAACACTTTTTTTCCTGTTAAACTGAGAGACTAACACAGCAGAATGCCATCTAACTGGCAGACAGTTTTTTTGTTTTGTTTTTTTTTTTAATGAGAACATAGTATCTAAGAACCATTAACAACAACAAAGATTCCTGGGTCATTTAATCCTCCCCACTCTTTCCACCCTCCCCACTCCCCTACATGCTCCCATCTCAGTCTCAGGGACTCATGAAGAACCTGACTGACTAGAGCCTGGCAGCTTCTTGTAAGAGTACTCAACGTGCATTGATTTTCACGTCGATTTTGACCGATTTGTTTCTATCTTTTAGGCAAAAGAGAAGGACAAGGTTTTATGGGGACAGTGTTAATAATGAGCCTTTGTGGGCCTGTCCATGTCTTCCTAAAAAGAAATCACATGCCTCCTTTCTCCACAGACGCCTCATCAACAGCCCTGTCAATGCTTTGTTTTCTGTTTCACTGCCTTAAACTCAACACAGCCCGTGTATTTATCACGTCAATTCATTCCCCCTGCTTTATGACTTCTATTTGAGTTTAGCTTTTTCTTCCTCCACCAAAAATCACAAGTCTCCAACGAATTTATATATGTCTATACAAACACATGGAAATCCTCAAGAACTACCAATCATCGACCAGGAACAGCTAGATGCCTTTCCAAAGACTTTACTTCCGTGTAAGCTTATGTTTACCTTTTATTTTAAGTGCTTTCAAGCCTGTTCTCTTGACATCCTTGCCTTACCAGGAGTCCTGTTCGTTTGCTCTTGTTGCCTCCTTCATTCAGAAGAACCATCCATCAGCTTCTGAAACAGGGCGCTTCTGTGTGGAATCAAAAGCCACCACATCACAGATGGCAAGAGAATGCAGTGGGCATTGTTGTTTGTACACAGGCCTTCATCTCTCTGAAAAGTACCTCTGTTTGAAATGAATGAGGCAGACAAGAGGGGTGGCTTCAAAAGCAAGTAGGCTCCTTTGGGCTTTTCTTGTTAAAAGTCCTGCACAGCACTGTTACTAGAAAGTGAGAAGAATAAAAGGCAAATCTGAAGCTGGCTACAGGTTTTTCTTTACTTTGAAGATTCAGGTTTGCAAGGTTAATGTGAAAGAGGGTATTTATTTTCTCTAGTGACTAGGCATAAAAATTACATAAACTTCCCTCACCAAGAGCCCATCCCAGAAGTACGATAGGCTCCTCTCCTTGCTGGTGTCTCTGAAGGGTGTCATGGCTGATGAGAGTAGAGCTACCATCACTGCTGTTGCCATGGTTACAGCTGCTGGACCAGAGGATTGGCTGATCCTTGGCCCACCTCTTCCACCCCCTTTCTTCTGCAGCAAGAAGCCTCCTTATTCCCTGATCCATTTTTAATTTGGCCGGAATGTTGGAGAGCACAGTTTTTGCTGGTAGCTCAAGACCCTCTATAACTTCTTCATGAAGTTACATGTTTAATGTTGATAAGGACTTAACGTCTTGGGCCTAGTGAAAAAAGTTAAAGTTATATTCAAGATGCAAACAGATGATCATCTTAATAATTGGGGTACAGGCCAGAGATGTGGGCAGTGAGAGGATCCACCAGAAACAGGGGCATCACCTTTTATACAAACCTGTAGAGATTTCAGAGTCAAATACCTAGCTCAGCACCAGGAAGTGAAAAAAACAGTGTAAGGCTTATTTGCTTTGACATCTCATTCATGTACTTGCCTTTCTTGTTCCCCACCCTAATTTCACTACCTAAATTTTCTTTATAATAAATCTTGCCTGGAAGCATAAGCACATTCCTCAGCAACCCACTGGGCCTTTGCTATTAGAATGAAAGGCAGAAAAAAATTACAAAGGCTCTTCTGTCCAGGAAGGGAAAATTATATAATGCAAAGCACCTAGAACATATGCTGTATAAAAATCAAATGGAATCATTTAAATGCATATTCTCTGTTAAAGAAAAACACTGACAACATGTACACTAAGACTAGAAGAATACAGGGATTAGCAAGGCCCCTGCACAAAGATGATATGAAAATTCCCACAGCTTTTCATGTAGTTAAATGTTAGCCAAAGGATACAAATTCCCAGGGTTAAGATAATAAGATTTGGGAGCTAGTGGGCAGCTGGGTGACTCAAATAATGTATGATAAACTTGATGGTTTTCAGAGTGGTCTTTAAGTGTTTTTTGGTTTTTTTAACAATTTTTAAAATTTATGTATACAAGAGCTGGGGTACAGGCCAGAGATGTGGGCGGTGAGAGGATCCACTAGAGACAGAGCGGGGAGCAGAACAGGCAGATCTACTGAAGTACACTGCTGAGGGGAGCAGCGGGCACCACAGGAGACGTCTGCTGCGCCATGTGGGATCCTTAAACGTTATACCACACACACAAATTGGAATTCTGTAAAGGAGTGGAGATGTTAACTAATTTTATTGCAGTCATCATTCTGGAATATATATATGTATGCAGTCATCACATTGTATACCTTAACTTTAAGTACGCTCTCAATAATATCTCAATAAAGCTGGGAGAGAAAATTTCCCACAGAGAGAAAAAAATAAACAAAATACATATATAGGGGTGTGTGCGTGTACGCGCACGTATGTGTGTGGAGATATACTTTGATTGGCTTTAAAAAAATTGGAATTCCTGATATAAAGTAGGGATAAGCACATGGCACCCTTAATCTCAGGAAGTGCCGGAGTACCATGGGGCCCGCTATGAGAAGACACGCACACAAGACGGGGCAGTCCCTTCGAGAACCTGGGTCAGCACAGGCAGACGTGCCATACCGTCAGTGTTGCTTGGTGGGTTCTGGGGGTCCCAATTTCTTGCCCACAGTAAAGCTTTACAGATAAATGCAGACTAAGTAGAAAAGATAAATTAAAATAGAACATTATGCCTGTAAGTTCACAGATAATCTTCAAATTAACCCAGGTAGGAATGATTTAGCAGCATCAGGAAAGTGGATGCTTTAAAGGGCTTTCGTCCTTTTAATCCTTTCAACAACACTTTGAGGGAGATGTTTTTATCTCTGCTTCTTTCAGATGAGGTTAAGGAAGGTTAAGTAATCTGTGCAAGACCACGTAACTAGTAAGTGAAAGGCCCAGCATTTAAGCCCAGAGCCTTCTAATTCTAAAAACAGACATTCCCCCAGTCTACGCCAGTATTTTCCAAACCTTTCTCTTATTAAGAACACAGATCTGAGGCCCCATCCTAAATCTACTGCATCAGAATCTCCAGGGAGGGACTTGGAAAAGAATGTTTAATGTGAGACATGATGATTAGCATTACCAGAGAAGTTGAAGAAAACTGCTCTATGCGTGAAGCGGGAAATGGCTGCCTATCTCCCCCGGCTGATCAAATAGAAACCATCAGGGATTTGAAGATCATATCACTAAAAATAAACCATGTTATTCCAGAGTTTCTCAAATCATAATCCAGTAGCCCCTCTTTATCAAGGGAAGACAGACCCCAGCCAGCCAATGCCTAAAACTGCAGATAGTACCAAATCTTATATATTCTATGTGTTTTCCTATACATACATATACCTCTGATAGTTGAGTTTATAACACAGGCACGGTAAGAGATTCATAACAATAGCAAATAATAAATCGGATGAATTATAATCAAATATTGTAATGAAAATAACAATGTGGTCTCTTTCTCTTTCAAAATATCCTAATACAAGTAACATTTTTGGACCACGGTTAACTGCAAGTAACTGAAACCAAGGATTAGGGGGTGAAATAACTATATTATAGGATTTCTACTCAGCACTGTCTAAGGTAAGGTTACCTGGATTTATAAATACCATGACCATTTTGGAAAGTTTAAAATGGCCTTAATTTAAACTCCAGGTGCTTTTCTTTTAGCTTTCTTCTCTGGCCCTCTTTGCTCTTTATGAGCAAAAGTGAATTGAGAATTCAGTTTCATTCCTGGCAGCTTGATGCAGAGGTTGCAGTTGTGAGGGCCCGGGACTGCTGGAACAGGCCACGGGTTCAGGCTCAGTCCTCGAGTCTGGGTGCCCACCAGGTGGCTGTCAAGTAAGCTACGTAGTCCAGGGAGTAGGAAATCCATCACTGCTTGGTTTGGGGGTTGGTTGGTTCTTTCCAAGTTTCAATTATTCTACACCTGATGAAAAGAGCCAAGGTCAACTAAGCCTACGGTTTCAACGCCCGTCATGGGTGCAAACGACTTACCTTATTTTATACTTGGATTTTACTCCTTTTATCCCAAACTTGCTCAGCCCCATCTGTCCCCTTCCTTGGTTCCCCACCAGAAAGTACCTTGGACTATGGCAAGTTTTCAGATCGCAGCAACCCTGCTTTGTGTCAACCCTGTTTGGCCGGGCATTTACCCACAAGGAGATGTAGAACTTTGGGTGCTTTATTGAAAAATTATTATCCTTTCTTCTCTTCTCTCTCTGTGCTCACTAATCTATTAAAGTTCTTACACACTAAGAATAGGCTTTGCCTTTGTGCAGTAGATGGCAGAATCTCTTTAGAGTGCACAAGATTGGGGTTCCCAGCGTACTCCCCCATCTGTATACTAACAAGCTGAAAAAACTGTAAGAGTTTGCACGGTATGTCTACAGTTGTATTTAAAAAATAAACAAACAAAAAAATACATTTATAGGGGCCTCCCTGGTAGCACAGTAGGTTAAGCAATGGACTATGAAGCAAACCACAGCCACTGCAGCAGGAGTTCAATCCCTGCCTCCGGCCAGGGAGGAACTCACATGGGTAGCAGACCTCTCCTGCCTCGTCCACTGCTTCCCTTGGCAGTGTGTTTCAGTCAGTCTGCCTGTTCTGTTCTGCTCCCCGCTCTGTCTGGTGAATCTTCTCACCTCCTGCAACTCTGGCCTGTATACCCAGCTCTTGTATGCATAAATAAATAAATCTTTAAAAAAAAAAGATTTATAGACAGAATAATTTGGAGGTAGTCACATCAAAATGTTAAGATTGTTTTTCTCTGGATGCTAAAATTATGAATGTTCTTCCCCAGGTTTTATTTTTTGTTTTCTTATTTTTCAATAATAAACATTTATTGATTTTATAATTGAAAAAGTTATTAAGAATAAAACATTCACTAAAATGAGCTCTGGTTGATTAAAGATTTAAACATAAGATCTAATTATGGAAGAACTTGCAGAAAATTGAAAAAAAGAGTGCTTATCACCTCACTGGAGGAATTTTAACTTTCTTAGCTTTGAAGCAATTTAAATGATTGCACTATAAAAAATAGCATTACTAAAGATTTTTTAAGAGAGAAAATATTTCTAGCAAACATTACAAAGAATTAAGATCTATCTTAAATAACTCAAATTTGTAAAATAAATGTCAAGATTCTAAAAGACAAACAGGTAAAAGACAGGACCGCTCCCATAAGGGAAATACAATTAGTAGACAAACAGTGGGAAAATGTTAATGCTCTGGAGAAATCAAAGAAATGTAAATGAAAGTGCTGAGGATGACAATTTACATATTCTAAAGGAACAAAAAAAAAACCAGGAATGTTAATACCTAATGATGATGAAGCCTGCCCAGAAATTGACTCATACATTCATTTATAACCCTCTCATTTCCACCCTTTAGTCAGAGAGTTAGCACTAACAATTTATCTTACGGAAAAAAAAAAAAGAAAGAATTTAACTAAAACATGCCTCCCTGGTGGCCCAAGGGGTTAAAGCTCAGCACTATGAAGCTGTCTGCAGCCACTGCAGCACAGAGTTTGACCCCCAGCCAGGGAGGGGACCCACATGGCACAGCAGACCTCTCCTGTCTGGCCCGGGGCTCCTCTCACCAGTGTATTTGAGTAGATCCGCCTGTTCTGCTCCCCACTCTGTCTCTGGTGAATCCTCTCACCCCCTTCCTCTGGCCTACACCCCAGCTCTTATACAAATAATAAAATAATTTTTAAAAAAAAGAAAAAAGAATTTAACCAAAACAGAAAGGTTTCTCCTCATCTCCCTGACTTCTTGTTGCTGGAACCACCATGGCTGGGCCCCGTGCCCCCTGCTTCGTCACATGCACTATTTGCAAGATCTCATCTGTGCACCCGAGCCCTCTCCTCATGGGTCTCCAGAGAGGGTAACAGAGCAGAGATTTCCCAGGGGGAGGGGCGGTGTAGGTGGGAGTTTCTGAGGTCAAATCAAGGGCCCTGCACTCAGTCAAAGGGGGCAGTGAAGACAAGAGGGGCCAACCTAGAGCCGGAGAGTCGACTACACTGAGCTTCATCGTCATGTTCATCCTTTGAATGAACGACCAAAGGTCTCAGGTTCTTTCCTCCACGGAGTACCCAGAGGGGCCCAGGAACTCCTTAACTGCAGTGGCCCTCAGCTCGCTTTCAGGCACCAGATTTCAGCTGCCCTTCACCCCCACTCCCAAAGCCTGTGGGGTTGTCTTTGGTGAGGCAGTCCACTCTTCCTTTAACTCCTCTATGTTCCCTAAACCACTTGAGGAGGGAACCTCAGCTCTTGCTCCAGGCTTCTGAGAGAGCCCTGCCCCCTTAGGAGTCAGACCTGTCCCTCTGCTGGTGGCTGGTGACCGAGCCAGCCCTGTGACAATGAGGTGCAGTCACCGCTGAGGTCAGGAAATGAAACCCCTGGACTCCCAAGCTCACAAGTTCTCTTAGTTCCACAAACACACTCATCCTCCTGTTATTTCAACCCAGCATTTCTGTTACAGGGCAACCCTAATATAAAATGGGTTTGCCTGACTGGGTCCTCACCCGTGCGCTTGAACGGCACTTATAATGCCCCAACTGCAGGCACACACAACAAAAGTTAATAAAGGGTTTTATTTATAAGGGGAGGAGAAATAGCGTAGTGAATAACACAAGGGGAAGAGAGGGATATAGATCTGTAAATATCCTACCAGTTTCTTGGAGCTGGAACCCAACAGTGTGCTAAGAGCTGACTCCCAAGAAAAAAGGACCCCCAAAGCCCACGTGTCTGCTTTTATATTCAGCCTGGCTGCTTAATTCCACCCTCAGGTCCCAGTAATCTGCTCTTCGATAATAACCTTATGGAATTTGTAGTTCTTGAATTTTGTAGGTTTGGAATGGGAGTCAAAGTCCATAACCTATTTGTATAATTTATTCAGGAGGGTCTTTCCCCCTAACATTTTTACTTCCTATGGATCTTCTCATTACTTAAGGAGGTTTGGATATTTACCATCCTTTATGTTCATGAACTCCTGAGGTCAGAATCAGAGGTTTCACTCTTCATTATCTCCATTGTTTAGAGGTCACCACTTACTCAGGGCACAGCTGGGCTCAAACATAGATCATATGTCCCCAAATCCAAGGAGAACCCACAAGGTGCCAGGTCTCTAGCCAGGACACCAAGTTTGGCCAAGGTATGGTCTTGCTGTACAGTTTAACAGCCCACCATTTCCTTCCTTGTTTATATGCTGCCTACGAAAAATAGATGAGTCAGGTTTCCATTCTAGCAAGAGCTAAAATAAGCAGTTTTGCTCTAGAGATGATACAATAGCAAAAAGAAAGTGTCCCATAGGCAAGGAGCCCTGTGTAAATCTGACTGTGACTTCCCAGTTCCAAGATCCCAATTAAACACCCACTGACCTCTGAGACCTAATCCAGGATGTTTCCTAAGGCTTCCACGGCTTCCATGGGCTGTCTGGCTCTCCCGAAGGTCCTGCACAAGGTCTGACAGACAGGCAAAGGAGTGGAACTGAGGAGTGAAGCATGGCTTTCTCCAAGGCATCACTCCTGTGGCCATAAATGTAAGGAAAGCCTAGACACACCAATATTTTCAACCTGTCCCTGAACTTTGCCTCCGTGACACTCCTTCCCCAGCCCGACTCATTGGGAGTCAATACTTGTTGGGTACCCTCACCCCTGAAGACTCTTGTGGGGTTCACCTGAAGAATTTCATTTTCTCAAGCATCAGAACAGAAACTGGGGTTGACAGCATCAAATCCATGTAGGCATCTTTTCACCCAGACTCCAGGAATTCCACTTTGGGGTTAAAGTGATCCCCCCTCCATCTGATTCAAAGGGAGGGAACCAAGTTTCCAAATGCAGATTTGCGGCAGATACTCTGGGCAGGGCTGTGGGGGCAATTTTCCCTGTGCCCAGAACACGTGGCCCTTTGTACCTGCTGATCCCCAAGAAATCACACAACCTCTGGGCCTTGGACATGGCCCCTGAGGTTTGAGGAGTCTGACTGGGAAAGACTCAAGGTTCAGTCCCTTTGTAACAGGGTGGTCCCCAGGAAAGGGGAGAATTCCCAAATCATGGTTCTGCCCTAAGTGGGTGGAGCTGAGCAGGGATAAGATGTTAAAAAGAGGAAACAGGAGGACAGAAGGGAGGGAGGAAAAAGAAAGCAAAATAGAGAGTAGCAAGTGGAGGAGGCACATGGAGCAAAGAGACGTGAAGAAACTGCACTTGCTTTTTGGTCTTAAACTGGTTAAAACAAATGTGGGTAAAAGACCCGTGGGAAAGTTAACAATAGCAACTTTCATCTTAATTTTGATTTTGCTCTTTTCCTCTCAAATTTGTCTTAACTCTTTCTAACCCATTTCTATGGGTCTCTACTAAAAGGTCCTTTAAACTTGTGGCAGACTTTTAGGCCTTGCTTTAAGCCAATCCTATTTAACTAAACTTTTACCCTCAAAAAAATAACTTTAAATACTTAATTTAGTAACTATGTTCTTTGTCCTTTCTGTATTATGCCCTAATTATATTAAAGTTCCTTTCCATTAAAAGCCTTATATGTTTATCTTAATGCAGCAAATAGCAGAACCCATTCAGAGAGGGCAGGTTTAAAAATTCTAAAGTAGCCCTCTCCCCACCCTATAACACCTTGTCCTGGCACCAGCCCCACAGCTGCCCCCACCTGCAGGGACCTGCTCTGAGGCTCTTTTCCACTCCACCATCCTCTCTTCTCTGGTAACTAACCCAAGAAAAGGAATCATGTCTTTCAATTTAAATTCAGGGTTAGCTGGTCTAGAGCAGATTTTACTCATAAATCAAGACAGTAAATATTTGGAGGGCAGGTGCCTTGTTCTTATAAACAGAAGTAAATACTTAGCATATGCAGTTAATTTCAACATCAAGAACAGGAAACATAGACTATTTATACTTCTTAAAGAAATGCTATAAATTTATTCTCCTATTCTTTACTACAGCCAGTTAAAATAGGCAGGAAAAAAAGGAGGGAAGCAACATGCACAGGGCAGGAAAAGTAAAAAGCACAGTGAAAGATTGTGATAAATAAAACCAATAACAATTGCCATGTACTGTGTTAGACACAACAGCAAGCACAGTTCATGGATTTTCTCATTTATTCTTCTCCTATATTCTATCTGGTCAATAATAGTACCACTCCTGTTTCACAGTGAGGAAACTGAGGCACAAAGATTTTAAATAGTTTGCTCATTAATGGGGCTAAAAAGGGAGAAGCCAGCAGGGAAATCCAGTTCTGTTATCACAAAAAAACTCAAGAGACAAGATACAGAAAGACACCATCTTTCCTCCAGAAGGAATCTTAGCCTGTTATCCTTAGAATTCTGTAGCTAAGTACTTTATCACCTCTTAACAATAGGAATTACAGGGAAATTCTGTGCTTCAGTGGGAAACTATGCATTGTCTACAGCCTTGCTGAGTTATCTGATTCTAGTATTCTTTGCCCCAGAGGCCTTTTACAACCCCTTCCATTACAGATAACTAAGAGACATGCAAAATGCAAACTCTGCCCTGTTCAAAGGAAGTTCAATTGGCTTCCCTCACAGAAGAAGCAGCTAATTTTTCTCCTATTTGCACATTCATATCAACATCCCTTTATTCACATAAATGCATGGAGGAGGAAGGAGTTGGAGTCTTTGAAATGATTATAATGTCCATCCCAGCTTCCTCATTAGTAAGTTAAATAAAACACTTACATATGTTCAATTTTATATATGAATGAGAACCATGATTTACCTTTTTAAAAAATATATATCTCTTAAGAAAAGTATGGAAGCATGTGAAGGCATCCTCTTGTTGTTCCTTGGAGAGCCCTAGGCATGGTCTAACCCAGACAGTTCAAGAGAGACCGGACTGTGACAGATGATGGTGTGCAAATTGGGTCTTCCATAGCATAGTTTCGCCCTGACAATTTTTTGTCCAACCCTCTGTCTGTCCCTGGCTTCACAGGCTAAGCTCAAGGCCCTTCAACTTAGCTGATCTTACTGATGGTTGGGTAAAAATAAACTGTATACAAACTATACACTTCTATACCACGTCTCCATTATTCTATCTTCTGCTTTGTCTCATGGGATATTTCAATCTATCTCCATTGAATAGCTAAGAAAGGACTTCAGGACATTTTTTTTTTCCAAAATAATAATTATGTCTTTCTCTGCAGTACAAGAACACAACACAATAGCATTTTCTTAACCTTAATAAATAAAGAGCTCACAGTCAATTCCTACTACACTTGGCCAAACTATGTTATTTGAGGTTTGGGCAAAAGTAACATAAATCTCATTCCATCACTTACTAAAGGGTGGATTTGGGCAATTTTTTTCCTCTCTGTACCAAGGGAACCATCATACCTGTGCCATAGGATTGTTCCTGAGATTTCAATGAAATCACATAAAGGCTGGCATCTTGGGGGTTGGCCCCTGAACTGATAAAAAGCCTGTCTCTGTAAAAATGATGAGTCACTGGGAGCAGTTACAGCAGATCACTGAGAACTGTTTCTGATTTCTTGCAGTCAAGGACTTCATTTGCTAACGCCAGAAAGCTTTTGTGAGAGGAGTGTGTGACGTGGTGTGTATGCCAGCTGCTGCAGGGATGCTTGGGCCATTTAGGTCTCAGCATGCCCCAGCCCTACCTGATACCCAGGACAAGGATTGTGCCCGTAGAATCCCATCATCAGAGGCACTGGGACCCAGCAAACTGTGCCCCTCCCAAACTGCACCCTGGGTTTGCTGCAGTCAGTTCAGTTTGCGATTTGATTGGTCTTTCAGTAGTTAGCGGGCAGACAGAGGGGCATCCAGGGAACACCAAACTTGCATGGTGTGAATGGGTTCTGCCATCTGCCACATAAAGACAAACACTGTAACAATGAAATTTCCACAGAAAGGAGAGGTTCTGTATTCTCTGCCCCACCTAAGGAAGGGTGGGGCTGAGGAATGTAGGAGAGTGGTGAGGGGAAGCTAGAAAGGACTTGGGTAGAGGAGACTTGGGGGGGGAGAAGACCTGAAGGAGCCACATACAGGAGACATATGAAGATGCTACCCTTACTTCTCAGCCTTGGACTCTTGCCAGGGACTCAGGGGACATGGAAGGAGACACTTGAAAGAGACAGAGACATGGGTTAGAGACTTATGGGGGAGGCTAACAATGGCAACTGTTACCTTGATTTGCATTTCAGTTTTGCTCCTTTCCGTCCAGACTTGCTTGGTCTCTTCTGCCCCTTTCCTATGATTCCCCACCAGAAGATCCCTTAGACTTATGGCAGGATTTCAGGCTCCCTGGCTCTGCTTTGAGCCAACCTTGCTTGGCTGGGCATTTACCCACCAGGGGATGGGTAACTCTGAATGTTTCGTTGGAAACTATTTTATCTAAAATCTTTCCCTTCTCCCTATTGCACACTAATTCTATTAAACTCATTTTCCATTGATGGTCTTACACACTAAGAGTATGTTATGTCTTTGTGTGACTGATGGCAAAACCTGTTTACACTATGCAAGATTTGGGGGGTCCTGGGGTATCCCTCATTCTGCCTGCTAACAAAACCTGTAACAGAAACTAAATTTAATAGAATTAGTGTGCACAGAGAGAAAGGACGATAGTTTCCCAATGAAACACCCAAAGTATCCATCCCTTCATGGATAAATGTTCAGCCAAATAGGGTTGGTCCAAAGCACGGCCACTGAAGCCCAAAAGTTTACCGTAAGTCTAAGGCACCTCCTGGTAGGAAACCATGAAAAAAGAGCAAGAAGGGGTCAGGCAAGTCTGGGGTGAAAGAGCAAAATGAGAGCACAAAAATCGAGGTAACAGCTGCCATTGTCTGCTTGTTAGGGGGAAGGGTAGTCCTGAATAGATTACACAGAGATTTATGGACTCCAACCCCCACTCCAGACCACCAGTGTTCCAAAACCACAAATCCGATAATATGATTATCCAAGAGTGGATCACTGGGACCTGAGGGTGGAGGTAAGCAGCCAGGCTGGCTATAAAACCAAAGAGGTGAGCCTTGGGCTCTCTCTTCCTTAGGAGCCATCTCACTTGACTCAGAGCCAGCTCTCAACGCGCCATTGCATTCCAGCTTGGAAAATCTGGTAAAATATTTACAGATTTGTATACCTCTCTTCCCTTAGTGATATTTCTACTTTATTCCCTTTCTTTTGTAAAATAAAACCCTTTAATAACTTTTGTTGCGTGTGCCTGAAGTTGGGACTTATTATAAAAGTTTTCTGAGCCCGCGGGTGAGGACCTAGTCAGGAAAACCCATTTTATATTAGGGTTGCCCAGTAACAGTAAGGCGCCCACGACTCTCACCTGTGTCTCTTCCAAACATATCTATATGTCTCTACTCCACGTGTCTCCTCCCATGTCCCACAAGTCCCCGGTACTTGTCCAAAGCCAAAAGCGAGTATGCCCTCTTTCACATGTCCCTCTGCTCCATGTGCTTTCTCCTAGCTCCCCTCTGTGTCTTTTCTCAGCCTTCCTCGGCGTCTGCTTCCCACTCAGTTCTACCCTTCATTAGGTGGGGCAGAGAACACAGAACCTCCCCTTTTTTATAGAGATCCTCTGTAATGCTATGGTCACCCCTCACTAAACATAACTCAAATTTCATTCTACTACTTACTAGAATTTGGATCTGGGGGAATCACCTTAGACTTTGGGAATGAGACAGTGTGAGCGCTTACAGAGACCTGGAAGTTCTTATATCCAATTTACATTGACTAGACATGTGACCTTGGTCTGAGCCTCAGTTTTCTCACCTATAAAATGGAAGAAATAATTCTAACCTCATTTGTTACAGAAATCAGATGAGCTCTTATTGTGATGGTATAAAGCCTCCCAGGTGGTAATGTTTAATCTTCACAATTCCATTTTACAGATGAGAAACTGAAGCAGAGAGACGTTATATAATTTGCCCAGAGACACCCAACTACTCAGAGGCAGAGATAAAGCAAAGATTAATAGATGCAGGCATAATGATCTTTGAATAAATACCAGCTAGAAATGCTTGAAACACCTCATTCCTTCAAACAGTCCAACAGTCTGTAATCTTGTTTTCATCTTTCATTTGTTTACTGGTCTTCTAAAACAAACAAAAAATAGATAAGGAAAGATTAAACTCCAGGCCAACCCCTTTCCAAATGAGGACATGTTCCAAGCCTACTCAAATTAATGAGGTGCCCCTATTTATTTTTGCCTTATTCCCTTGAAAGGTCGGTGAAGGGGCACAAGGAGCCACCACCCAAGTCACATCCACCGACCACGAGATGTCAACATTTTCCAACCACGAGATGGCACTCTCTGATACCCCCACCCTTTAGTTCCGCATTCTCTACCCTGACCCCCAAGTTCCTCATTCTCTACCCCGATCCCCACTCCCTAAATCTATAAAAACTCCTTCCTTGCTCAACCAGGTCGGGACTTCTCTGACCCCCATCCTGTGTGGTCTGGGAACCTCACCCAGGAGCACAAGATAGCTCTTATTTGTCAGAAACTTGGCCTGGTTCTCCATCTTCTAACTGTGCCGAAACCTTTCATCCCTGATGGTATAAGAATGTCCACACAGATCGATGAGTGACACAATAAAAGCTTGGTTACCTCCCCCATGACGGTTTGACCTCAAGCAGGAAGAAAACAGGGTAGTCATTTTTCAATGACAGGATCCTGCATAAATTTCATCTCGGCTGTGGAATAGGGCTGAAGTGTAGGAAAGAGTCCATCCTGAGGAAGGCCATCAACGTAGGGATTAAGGGCTCATGGTTGAGGAAACTGACGCTGGACTCAGATGACCCTAGTTTCCCTTCTCTCAGCCTCTAACTTCTAAGATATGGGTTTGTCCCAGTTCTTAATCTCTTAAATTTCAACTGCAAAATTAGGTAAATAATAGTACCGATCCAAAAATTATTGTTTTGATCATTATTTCAGAACTCCAACAAGAGGCTGCATTCTTAGGTAGCCACAATTTCTGAAGATAAAAGCAAAAAGATCCAATTCTGCATATAAAACCCTACTCCTCTCATCAGTGAACTTCACCCTGATTCTCTGGCTTCTCCTCCTGGGACTTGCTCTCTTTATCTCTGTAAAATATGTATTACTTTTCTTCTGATTAACTTTCTTATCACCATCACACTAAAAGAAAAGGTTACATTCAGGTCATCAAATGCTAGTCCCTTGAAATCTCTATTTCTTTAAGGAGCTCTTTAAATTGAAAGAAAGCAAGAACTGGACAATTTTTAAGAATCTAATCATAAAGCCATTATTACTTTAGACCAAGTCTTCCAGACAAGAGAAACCATTAGACTCCACTGCCAAGGGGGATTCTGCTAACTATGCTGGAAGTTCCAGGCTCCAGAGGCTCAGGCTCTCCCCTTTTCTTTTTTTTAAAGATTTATTTATTTATGCATACAAGAACTGGGATACAAGCCAGAGGTGTGGGGGGGGGGGGGTGAGAGGATCCACCAGAGGCAGAGTGGGGAACAGAACAACTGAAATACACTGCTGAGGGGAACAGCGGGTGAGGCGGGAGAGGTCTGCTGCGCCATGTGGGTCAGCTCCAGGGCCAGCAGCAGGGATAGAACTCATGCTACAGTGCCTGCGATTTTTGCTTCATAGTGTGTTGCTCAACCCATTGTGCCACCAGGGAGGCCCCAGGCTTTCCCCTTTCAGTTCATGGAAAAAGAAGAGTTCTTCATAAAAGCCACTGGGCTTTCTTGGAAATGGAAATGACTAAAGATTCCATTAACAAATCTATTGGCTATTCCAATATATTGATGGAGACGACTACATTAGTCTGGTGCTAAAGGCTCAGGAGGCATCTCTCCTTCCACAGCAGAAGGACACACATCTTTTTAATGGAGCACATTTTTAATGGCACACCAGTCTAAAAAAATGTTGAGCCCGCCCCAAATATTTGTTTATAAATTACAACACTAATATATATTACATGATACTACATGTTAATTATAGTAGCCACCTAAATAATAGAATGAATATAAGCATTATATAGATATGAAAACAAAATTTTCTAAGGTGATGTGCCTGGTTCATAGATTGGGCACTTTATAAAGAACAAAACTTTATTTCTCACAGTTCTGGAGCCTAGAAAATCCAAAATCCAGGGAGCAGATTTGGCATCTAGGGGAGACCCCATAGATGGCTGTGTTCTCATTGTAAACTCACACAAAGAAAAAAAACAAGTCTCATTTACAATAATACACATCCCATTCAATTACATGGCCTAATAGCTTCCCAAAGACCCCACCTCCTAATACCATCATCTTGGGGGTCAAAATTCAATATATGAATTTGGGGGAGATACAAACATTCATCTTATCTAAAGTGATAGGAAAAAGCCTCAATAGTCTACTATTTTTTTTTTTCTTGTGCCCTAATAGCTCATTGAAGCACCAGAGTTTGGTTCTCAAACTTTGACCAATATTATCAGGTAACTTGTTAAACATGAAGATTCTCTGGGTTTCCACACTATAAGAATAAAATACTTACTATTGATTCATTTTTCCTTGGAATAGACATGCATCTCTTCCTTTTCCTGAGCTCTTGGGCTGATCATTATTCTAAAAGTCAGATTTTGGAAGCCAAGGTTCAGATCTGTTTTCCTGCTCCTTTGATTTTCTGCTAAAATTTTCTCACTGTGGTCCTGCTATTATCTACCTCCTGAACACCCTGTTGACTCCCATGGTTATTAGAAACAATGAAAATAATAACAGCTGTCATTTATCATTTCTTATGTGCCAGAATTGCTAAGGGCGGTCTCTCTTTAAGCCAATCAGAGAGGCATCACCAGTCCCACTGCACAGATGAAGAAAGCGAAAGCTCAGAACACTCACGTGTTGCCAAGGTCACCCACCTAATAAGTGACAGGTCAAGGATATGAACCTAGGTGTGATTCCAAAGCCTGGACTCTAGACCACTGAGCATACTGCCTCCAAAATAAGTCACTATAGTCTATTAAATCTCTATTAACAGACACTTGGCCAGGAACTTCACCCACAAATCTCTGCTACTCATGACATACCCTGCAGAGGCATGACACATTTGTAGAGGTGTGACTCTCAGCCCACACATTCTGACATGCAAGAGATCTTTTTATTTTCTGTAACTGACTGCAAACTCCCATTTTAAGGCCCTTAAGGGTTCCTCCTCTACACTTCTGTCACCCTAACTCTGGATCAGACACACGGTCATCCTCTGGGGTTGCAGTGAGCACCTGGTCCTTTGTCATTGGTTTACATAGGTGACGACCAAGGCTGTTCTTTTGGGTGTACATGACCTGTCGGCTCTGGAGGCTCCCGACTGCCCCCCCCCTCATGCCAGGCAGGGGTCATCTTTTCCCGTTTGCTGACTCAGTCATTTTCTCTTAGGGTGAAAACCACCTTCTAGCAGGGGTTCTGGAAAGCAAGGACTATTCCCTCTACCCTCAGATCCACAGACACAACTTCCCTCTTCCCAGCAACTACCAAGCTCAAGAGACTGTCTAGTGATGGGGAGTTGGCGGTGTGCCTAACCTCCACATCCATTTAAAAGACATTTAGAGGGGAGAGGGGATTCTATATACCCAAAATACCACAACGATGTAAACCAACACCACATAAATTTTAAAAATTAAAAATAAATTTTTTTTTTTTAAAAAAGAAGTTGATCCTTTTGCTTGTCTCGATTAGAATTCGCTTGCGGGGGCAGGGGGTGTGGGGGAGGGAGGGAACCATTGTTCTTTTGGATTGTGGCGTGGGAGCAGGGTGACTTGTGGCTAGCACAGAGCAGAGAATAATAATTTTATCATGAGGGGGAAAATTCATTTGCGGTCCTAGGTTTGGGAAAACCAAAGATTCATAGACTTCTACTTTTCTCCTTTTCAAAAAGGAGGAAAAGGGGGAGATTTGGGGAAAACAATGTTAAGTTGATATGTCCAAACATCATCTCCTGCTCACGTTATCCCATTTTACATGATGGAACTTGTTAAGAGTCAGCAAATTTTGCACCACTAGTAAATAGTAGATCCGGTATCCCCAGGTTCTGGAAAACTCCCTCTCTACAAAGTCCTCCCTCTCCCCAACTCCTTCTCAGAAGCCTAGTCAGTTTCCATAAAACACAGCAGCGACTATGCCTTAAAACCACCACAGAGAGGCGAGGGGACAGCCAGGCAGAGCTTGGGTGAAGCAGAAGCCTACAAGCAGGCTCTTCCCCACCGCCGCCCCGCCCCCAGCCTGAGGGGACGTGAGGAGTCAGAGGAATCTTTTGGTAAGGCAAACGAGAACTTACAAAAGTTCTTCGTACTTTCGCCATAACCTCTTTGCCGTGACCATTTTTCATCTAACAGGCCGTAAGGCAATCTTGCCATTTACAAAAAAAAAAGATAAATCACAAAAAATAAAAACAGATATCAGTTTCCAAAAATTGATGCACATTGTAACTGAGCTTTGTATTGCACTGTGAAAGCTCCCTACATTGCTTGCCAGGTGAGGGCTGCTGCTATTTCTTATCATCGTACGTCATGTATACATAACTGTCGCACGTGTCTGGACTGCATTGAATTGTTCCACCACATGCCAAGTCCTTATATTTCACCAAATCACCTAAGTAGGATTCTGTTCCAAATGCCAAAATTCTGTTTACAAAATCACGTTCTCCACTATTAAATAGTAAAATACTTTCGCTTTTATATTTGCCATAGGTTTTGATGGGTAGGAGGGATGACTATGTTCTCTGAAGGATTTGCAAACGGATTATCATTTTCTAGTATCATGCAATCTAGCTTTAGACACTCTTATTTCACACTTCCAGTAAATTTTATGGCTATATTTTTATAATATAAAAATGGGAGTAGCGCATCAGCTGAAACCAAACTGTCAACCAGTTATTTTCTCTTTACGGCAAAATTGCCTTACGGCAAATTTTTACGGCAAAAAATACTAATTTCGGTATGCGAAAATACATACCGGACAGAACTTAAAAAGAGCAAAAAAAAGCACCTTTGAAGGTTTCTTCCCATGTAGATGTGGTAAGAACAAATACTCTGCAGAAATTGAGGTGGGGGTGTAGTTCCGGAGGCACCCAGATTCACTCAGGGGTATCTTTGGTGAGCTCGCGTGTAGCGAGAAGGGGGTGGAGGGGAGTGGAGGGGGGATGGGAGAGGGAGGGTGATGGCTCCTGGCAGAACTTACCCAGAGGACGAGAGACCACGTGGGCCCAGGGAGAGGGCCCCGAGATGGATTGTCAGGCTGGTTTTAAGTTTGATGAGTAATATGAAAAAGAAAGAATGGAGACACTGACTCCAGGAAAAACTGAAATCATTGAGCCGTTGAGGGGCCATACCTGGCGCATGCGATGCACGCAGAATCCACCTCTGAAAAGAAACGGAACCAAAGCCTGCCCGCAAGGGATCACAGGTTTTGAAATCCAACCAATCACAGTTTGGGTAACTCTTGGCTTAATTTACATACCATTGCACCAATTGGAACTTGACTGACTTGATAGCTGATGCGCAGCAGACCTGAGTGAAGCTATCCCACCTCCCCAGGCCTGGCCAATCCGAAAATCTGATTTAAGGAGCCCTTAAGTCTTCAGAGTCTTGCAGGCTGCAGTCCTAAAGCCCCAAATAAAAGCCTCTCTTTTTGTTCCAGCGCATGCAGATTCTGTTCCTTATTTAACATGTTCCAGCTTTCTGAAAACAAAGAAATAAAATGGAACCTTCAGAGCCAATTAACTGTGTAAGGTAAGAAAGAGCTAGACAGCAAGCCCAGGCAGAAGCCTCCCCTCAGAAATTGTGTTTCTGGCTGGATGGCCCCCGCTGCAGCCATCTGGAAGAAGGTGCTGGTTTAAGCTCTGGGTCAGGTGAAGACTATACAAACCTGCAGGTGGATGCAGGACATCCTCTCAGCTTACAAGGCTGTGATGACCAAGTCACCTAACAACCTACTCAGAATTTTCACTTGGATGCCTCAGAGGCATGTTAAACTCCACTTGGCTGAAACAAAACTCCTCATCTCCCACCAAACCTGTTCCATTCACCACCTCAGGTGATATTGTTCCAGGGCAACCCTAATATAAAATGGGTTTGCTTGATTAGGTCCTCAGCGCATTGCTTGAAAGGCACTTATAATGCCCCAACTGCAGGCACACACAACAAAGTTTAATAAAGGGTTTTATTTACAAGAGAAGGGGAAATAGCGTAGTGAATGACACAAGGAGAAGAGAGAGACACAGATCCATAAATGTCCTACCAGTTCTTTGGAGCTGGAACCCAATGGCGTGCGCTGAGAGCTGGCTCCCAAGGAAAAAGGGACCCCCAAGGCCCACATGTCTGCTTTTATACTCAGTCTGGCTGCTTAACTTCACCCTCAGGTCCCAGTGATTCGCTCTTTGATAATGACCTTATAGGATTTGTAGTTCTTGGATATTGTAGGTCTGGAATGGGGGTCGAAGTCCATAACCTATTTGTATAATCCATGCAGGAGGACCTTTTCCCCCTAACAACATCAACCGTATTGTCTTCCCACTTGCTCAAGTCAGAATTATCGAAGTCATCCTCAATTCCAGTCTTTGGAATCCTGCAACCCAGTAGTCAGGAAATCCTGTTCCACAGAAATTCAAGATACAGCCAACACCCGCTTACCTCTTCCCCATTCCACTGTACATAATGAAGCAAGCCACCATCTTTTCTCACAGGATCACTGCAATAATCTCCTAACAGATATCCCACTTGTACCTTTGCTTACTCTTGCTAAGTTTCCAGCCTTGCAAACTAGAGTGATCTTTCAAAAATAGAATACAAATTCTGTCACTCTATTGGTCAGAATGTTCCCCATGTCTCATAGTATAACAGCCTAAGCCCTTATAATGATGGCTCCCTGATCCTTGGTCTCCTTGCTGTTTCCAGAACACACCAGGCATACTTGAACCTCAGGGCCTTTGCACTGGCTGCTCTAACTACCTGAAACTCTCTTCCCCAAGATGTCAACAGAAACAGTGCTTTCAAACCTTAGTTCAGAGTTCACTTTCCCAAAAGTCTCACCCTGACTCCTCTATTTCAAATCACTCTCTCTCCTCACCCCCTGAACTCTACTATATTTTCCTTTTTCCATAATTCTAATTGTACCTTGTCTACGTACATCTTTTATTTATTATGTCGATTGTCTATTATTGGACCCCTCCCATCCCAGTGGTGCTTGAGCTCCACAAAGACTGGACTCTTGGTCTGTTTTATTTGCTTGTGTACCCCAAATGTCAGGAACAGCACCTGATATGTTTGGGGAGCAGGGGCGGGGGAAGAGTTAAACAAATGAATGAAGTTTAAATAAAACTAGAGGCCCAAGAAATATTATAAAAGTCATACGCTGGAACATCTCCCTGCCTGATTTTGCTGTGTGGCCTTCTCAGTCCTCTCTACAGTGGGAGAATTAACACAGGCAGAAAGAGTGTTTACTCTCGGATTACCTCTCAGTGGGGTCCCAGCAAAGTCATCCAGTTCTGCATCTTGGCTCCATCAACTCCTTATAGTGAACTTAGAGATTTTCCTGCCCCTTTCAGCTGTAGAAATGTTGCCCCACCACACTTTGACCACAGGCACCACCACTTTGCTGAACTAAACAGAAAACAGACCCTCTGTGGGCTTTCCAAGTAGCAGAGCCCTTTTCTTTCTTCCTCTGTGGACTTAGCCTGCAATTTGAAATACCACCGCCATGGCCCGCATCCCCTTTGCAGGATGGTCAGAGGAGGACTTAGGCAACCACGTGGGAACCACCTACCCCTGACCTTTGACAGAGTTTCCAAACACAGCATGTTAACTTTAAATTGATTCATTTGGAACTCTGACTTTGACCCAAGAAGGTAAGAATACATGATGAAATGTTTTATTGTTAAAATGTATCAGAATAAAAAACACGTCTGTAAATGAACCTTTTTTATATATTAGATATAGTTCGATTTGGGTTTGGGGTAGTAAGGAAAGTATCTGAACACCAAAAAATGTGCTTAAAGGTTAATTATTAATGGGCAGTCTTCCCTAACAAAGTATCAATAAGCAATCTGGTCTCTTTAGCTTCAGAAAGTAGCAAGAAGACCTCAGACCCTGGGTGAGACACCCTCAGGAGAAATGGAAAGTCCTCTGTGTGTCTCTGTGCTCTTGGTTTTGTGCATCTTCATCCGATCAAGCGCCTGTGGACCAAGCCCAGCTCTAGGTAAGAGCCTGCCTTTGCTACAAAGGTGGGCAAGGCTTTTCTTTCCTAAATGTGTGTCATAAAGAAGCCAAGTGTTTTGACTGTGTGGAACAGAGTTTGCTTCACAGCAGACTTGGTGTTCTCTCAGCGGGCGCGTGGGTCACAAGCACTCGCAGCCCTGGGCAAGCGATGCTGAAATTTGAGGAACCACTCACAGGAGAAGTGGTGTCTCTAGAAGTCAGAAAGCCTTTGCAAGCTGTTGTGGAAAGCTCTTCCATATTTGATTTGATCCAGAAAATAGTTATGCTAAGAATTTCTTCAGTGGACAATCTGAAAGAGGTTCAGAACTTTCTCGGAGTTTTTTCAGTATCGCATTTACTTGGGGGGCTTCACTTGCAATGAAATGTTCTGTCTTGCTGAAGTCGTCTAATTGGCAGGTGCTCTCAGAAGAAAGAGGAATGTGTAATCCTCTTTCCAGCCAGGTATAAAGTCTCATTGCATATTTTCTTGATTGCATTATTTCTGTCAAACTTTCACCCTCAGAGTGAGGAATCCAGTAGCAGTCATTCCTGTTTAGTCTATAAATTCATAAACTAGATTGAGGGCCAGAGACAAATCCAAATGCGTGGGTAGATGGATTCCAGGTTCCTGGCTAAACAGTATTAATCAGTGATGGACAGGAAGTGCCTTCAACTGTTTTGTCAAATTAGACAGCTATTTGGGACTTTACTTTTTTTTTTTTTTTTTTGCTGGTTACTGATCAGGCGCTAATACCGCTAAGATAGAGGCTTGGAATTTTTTTTCTCAAAGACAAAATACATGGACTCCAAACACTTTGAGAATCAGGAATTTACTGACCAAGGATATTCTTGAGAATTCTACAGCCTTTTTATTTCTTTGAGAAATCAGGCTGCTCCTTTGTATTTAGCTATATTTTATATCCTAGGTCAGTTAGTAACATAGTCTTAGTTAGTACTATTCACTGAGCATTTGTGTGCCATGCACAATACTAACTATTTTGCAAACATCATAAAGCCATATGCAAAAGAGATAACAAAAATTTAGAGCCATATAGAATATTGCTGATGATTTTTATTCCCTGGGTTCACCGGGATTTTGCTAAATGAACTTTTCCTCTCCTTGGCAGAAATGGCCCAGAATGTTGCTTTTTGTTTATTTTTTTTATTGGGTTATAATGTAGGAAAATGCATGTATCCTATGTGCTTAGTAAATTTTCACTAAGAGAGCCAGCATTAAAGAGAAGCCCTCTTTCGTGCACCTCTGGAGCCTTAACATTTATCTTTTTTGGAACTTTTCAGTAAGGGAGACATGTATTGTATTTCCTCTACATACGATTTATTTCACTCAACATGGTGTGAGAGTCACCCAGGTGGCTATACATGGTGGCGGCTGTCCTTGCACTCTCTGTATGATTCCATGGCGTGGATACAGCACACTTTGCTGATCCATTCACCACAGATTGGCCCATACTGTTATTCAATGGAAACTTTGGGGTTGGATGCCCTCAGGCTGGTGTTCATGGATTAAAATAACTTCTCTGGATTCTGGGGATTGTCTAGATTTTCCTCAGCAAATCTCATGCCTGTCAGGTGCTACTTCCTGAGTTTGCCCAGCAGCTGAGAAAAGTGACTAGGATGAATCAGAAGAGGGTTCCTCAGGGAAAGGATCAGTTCAGAGGCCTGTTGTTCCCCAAGAGCAGAATCTCTTGGCAGAACTCTTTCGGTAGGGAGTGAACCACTTATCTATGTGTGAGGCTGGTGTGACAACTTCCTGGGGATACTGCAGGGAAGCAAGCACCCCATAGTGGAGATGAGTCCTCTGTGTGCCAGATGTGTAGTTATACCGGTAGTAAGGGACATTTGACACACCTGAAGATACTTCTAGTCATCACAGGTGGGGAGACAGTGCTATTGGCCTGGGGTGGCCAGCGGCCAGGGATGCTGCTAAACATCCTACGATGCACAGGGCATTCCCACAACAATGAATTATCTGGATTAAAAAGCCCGTCGTTGCAAGGTCTATACCTGGTCTATACCAAGCCTCCACTGTCACTAACCAGGGGCCAGGAAGAACTCCCTCAAAGCCCTTCCATCCTTAGCCCCACCCTGCCCATCCTGCTCCTTCTGTTGTTGCTGATAACACTGAGTGAGTCAGAAGAGTGATATTGTTTTACAAAGATATTTCACGAACTTCTGTAGTGGGTGACTTAATAGAAGACGGTTGGATTCTTAGAGCTATCTTTTCTGTAATCACTCTGTTGTCATATGTTGCTTTGTTTGCAGTATAGTGAAAAAGCCAGCCTCATATAGAATCTAATATGGGAGATAAGGCAAAGACACGTAGATGGATTTTCCTTGACTAGAATATGGAATGTGATGAGTACCACAAGAGAGGAGCGCAATGGACTACATGTTTGTGACCCCCAAATTCCTATGTTTTTATCCTAACCCCTACAGTGGCAGTAATAGAGGGCAGGACTTTGTGGAGGTGATCTAGTTATGAGGGTAGAAGCTTAAGAAATGGGACTAGTATCCTTACAAAAGGGACCCCAGTGAGCGCCTCTCTCCACCCTGTAAGAAAACAGGCTCCCCAGAACCAACTCCCCTAAGCTGAGACTTCTAACCTCCAGAATTGTGAGAAATAAATTTCTGTGCAGTGTGAGATCCCAAGACTATGATAATTTGTTATAGCGGCTTTAATTGACTAAGACAAGGAGCAAGTACAGATGCAGAAGGGCTCACTTCCCAGTGAGGGTTTCCAGGGAACCTTCTGGGAGGAGGCAGGGTTCGAGCAGGGCCTTGCTGGCCAAGAGTAAACAAGGCTTTCCTTTGCATAAGCAAAGGTATAGAACCAGTTAGTGACACGTGTATTTCAAAGCCAAACACCTCCCCCAAATAGACCTCTGGGAAGAAGAAGGGAGAAAAAAAGCATAGGAAAAAAAATAAACATTGAGAAATCTAAAAAAAGAAAAAGAAAAAAGCATAGGAAGGTGTTCACAATCCTGGTTGCAGCTGCTATAAAGTGGAGACAACCCAAATGCTCAACAGTAAACCGTCAACGATGGAGAGAGTGTGGCAACCACTAAGTCTGTCTTGAATTGACGATGCCTTCAAACACCTAGTACTAAAACATCCAGGGACTCTCGGGTTGTAATGATGGAATTCAGAAATAAAGGCTCGTTGTTGGTCCTTCGACCTTTGGAGTTTAACACCAGGCATCTTCACCCACCAAGGGGGTGTACCCAGAGAGTCTGCCCGCTTCCTGGGATAATGCCCAGGCTGTGTGCATTTTGACTGGAGGATAGAGGCCCATAGCTTGGAAGAAATTTTCAGAGGGACCTGTAACCTACAAAACATTCAATAACAAAAGGTCTTGTAGCTCTTAAACAACTGTAAGGAAATTTCATGTGCAATAAGGTAGGAAAAACAGGACTAAACCTTTGAATCACAACCATATACCTGTGGACCTATCACCTACCTGTATATTGCTAGGAGTTAGAAGTATATTTAAAGCTATATAAAGAAACTTGCAAGCTGATCATAGATTTGAGGCAAACAGCAAGGGAAGGGGAGGAAGAGGGGCCAAAAGAGGGGAAAGACAAGCAAAAGGGACTGTGATGATGGACCACGGGTGCTGTGGTGGTGGAAAAATTATGGGGACTACACCTGAGGGGAGAATAATGATGTAAGAAAAGAAGTAAAGATCTATAATGAGTTTTAAAGTCCTCGAGTATTTTAAATACTTAAATATCTTAAATATAAAAGAAAAACATTTAAATTTTTAAAAAGCTGTAGTAGGTTGGTTCTGGATTTGTCGCCCCAAGAGGGCTACAAGGAGAGGCCTTGCACTGTCCTCAGGAGTGCTGCCTCCACCCTCCCCCAGAGGTTTAGCCAGTTGGAGCTGCAATTCCTGGGCTTCACAATTGCCAGGACCATCATTTATGAGTAATATTCGGTGGCATCCAGTGAAACCCGGCCACTTGGGAGTGTACATGGAACAGAAATCAGTAGAAAGCCAGCTACCAGTAGACTGGTGAAATCCTGTCTGCCCTCTGAGAGACTTTTCAATATCTAGAGCCCAATCATCTTGTCCCTGCTCTGATTTTCCACACCAGCCACCACAGTGCTGCAAAGCATGCTGGGTCCTCACAGCAAGTGAGCAGGAAGAGGGGCAGGAGCCTAGTTTTAGATCAGATCTGCAAGACAGGGCTGAGCAGGCCCAGGTACATTTTCCAAGGGACTGTGACCTCCCAGACTTCAGCCTCGGGCACCCCTGACTTCTGTGGAGTTCCTGCAGGATAGCTCACTATTCTCCTAGCCAGGAAGGTGCTCGTTTGCTGGTGCCAAGGAGGGTATCCTTTTTTTTTAAGATTTATTTATTTATGCATACAAGAACTGCGGTACAGGCCAGAGGTGTGGGGGCGGGGGGAGTGAGAGGATCCACCAGAGACAGAGTGGGGAGCAGAACAGGTGGATCTACTGAAATACACTGCTGAGGGGAGCAGCAGGCGAGACAGGAGAGGTCTGCTGCACCATGTAGGTCTCCTCCCTGGCTGGCAGCAGGGATCGAACTCGTGCTGCAGTGGCTGCGGTTTGCTCCATAGTGCATTGCTTAACCCACTGCACCACCAGGGAAGCCCCAGAGGGTATACATTTTGGAGTGTGGTCTTCTCATGGATTGGGGCCTAGCCCACTAGGGTAAAGGAACTGCAGCGCTGTGGTAAGGTGGGGACTGGCTTCGTGAGCCACTATTCAGTTTAGGGTTAGAAGACAAATTCCAGTAGTTCCAAAACTGGAGGTCTGCCGATCAAGAGAAGACAACGATCTTAGATGCAGCCACGAGGTAGCACAGCGACACCCAGCCTCTTCAGGCTTTCGGGGAGGATCTCAGGCATGGGAGTGTCTGGATGGCTGAAAAACCTTGACTAAGCTCCCTTTCCTCTCTGTTTATGACTCTATGTCCAGAAACACCCATGGTTTTGCTTTTTCCACAGTGGGATTAGGGGTGAGTAGTGGGGCACAGCTCTATGATTACCATGGTCTGGAAAAAGTATACAAAAATGTTTCTACTTCAGTTGAATTTACAGCTGAATATTTGTCTCTTCAAACTTTATGTAATGTTGTAGGGTGCATATAGTATATTTAATGACTTGAATAATTAAAAAATAGATTTACATCAAAATGATAAGATGAAGAGATTTAATTAGATCGGTGCTTCTTGAAATGTAGTGGATTTGGAAGCTTATTAAGATTTTATTAACTCTTGTTTATAGTTAAATAAATTTTATTAAAATAAGATTTCTGGGCTCCTTCTGCAGAATTTCTAATTCATAGAACCTGGGGTAGACCCAGGAATTTGAATTTTTTAAAAAGATTTATTTTTATTTTATTTATGCATACAAGAACTAGGGTGTAGACCAGAGTTTCAGCGGGTAAGAGGGTTCACCAGAGACAGATGGGGGAGCAGAACAGGTAGATAGATTGAAATACACTGCTGAGGGGAGCAACAGGCGAGACAGGAGAGGTCTGCTGCGCCATGTGGGTCAGCTCCCTGACTAGGTATCAAACTCGGCAGCAGTGGCTGGTGATAGCTTGATAACACTGAGACTTTAACCCCTACACCACCGGGGAGGCCAGGTTTCCAAGAGTTGCTGCTTGTCTGGAGATCATACCTTGAAAATCACTAGGAAAAAAAAAAAATAACTAGTTAATGGCAGAACAAGAGTCAAGCCCATGTCTCCCAACCTGGGCTTAGGGGTCTTCCCACAGAAATAATGCAGGGCTCCATTTTAATCTCTTGGTGAGGAAGGGGGGCTATCCCATCTGTCAACCCTACCATGTTGACCTCCCCTGGAGGTAGCCATGTCCCAAATAATATAAAACTCTAAGATATTCACAACAGTTCATTCCTCTGAAATAAGCTGCTGAAAAGAAAGTGGTCTTGAAAGGGAAAAAAATAAAATGAATCCCAGGCTGACTGACTTGTTTGTAGTTGGTAGAAAAATACTAGTTGTAATAATGAATGATACACACTGAACTACTCCTTGGCAAGGCTGAATATAGGATCAAGAAAATTCTTTTCATATGAGCAGGGCATTACCACAAGCTGGGCAGAGCCTATGATTCTCGGCTAACGAGGACTGGCCTTTCTATGATTGTGGAAAATTTTCCAGTGACACATGTTCCAGCTTTCTTGTCCCAAGAGAAACCGAAGTAGTGAAAACAACATAGTGCTTCATACTGACCATAACAACATCAGCAGCACCAAATGACATTGGTTAGCTGCCTGCTGTGGGCCAGTCCCCTTGATCAGTATAGAATTGTATCCCTTTTGTTCATCAAGGGTCTGGCAAAGGTCTCCAGACCCCTGCAGCCTCGCTTGCCTCTGTGTGTGTGTGTGTATGTGTGTGTGTGGCTTAGAGATTGAGACAAGCATAATTTCTGTGTAATGTGATAAGAGCACAATTACGTACAAAAGCCCTGAGACAGAAGAAGTTGGTGGAAAAGCTTTTAAAAAGGAAGTGATATTTGGATCGACTCTTGAAGGAAAAGTCACAGGAGGATGTTACAAGTAGGAGGGAAAGAACGAACAGGTCTTGGAAGCGTGAGAAAGAATCGTGAAATTAGAAACCCCTGAGATGTTTGGCGTGACCCAGGGAGGGACACATGAAAAGGAGTGACAGGAGGCGAAGGCCTCAAAGGTCATGCTGAGGACTAGAGGGACCACGCTTGTCAGTTGGTGTTTGAAAAAGAAAAGCGAGGCCAGGCCACTGGCTGCCTTCCCTGCTGGGCAGACAGCTTTATCTCCCAACCTGGCACCAGCCACTCCCTGATGGAAACCTGTGTTATCAGCAGGAAAAACAGGGGTGGGGCTCAGAAGTCACCAGCTTTGCAAACTCATCTGGCCCACACCCATAAAAACACTCAGATCTTCCTGCCAGCCAAGTCCCAGCAAGTCTCTTTGAAGTTTTCTTGTTAACTGCTGTTCCTAACACTAAGTGGGAGGAGGGCTTTACATCAAGGAAACTGAGGCAGAAGCTGAAATGGAAATCTTCCATTTAGAAAGTACCTTATTCTAAGTCTGAAAAGAGAATCACTTGGAAATTCCGCATCATACAAACTTAAACATCTGTAACAATTGCAACTTTTAAATCTCATTCCCACCTACGTGATACCATTTGCTTTTTACATCATCCCTGTAAAGAATATAGGGCAGGTATTATTATCCCACTGTACAGATATAAACGTTGGCTAACCAAAAACTACCAGGAATGCACTTGAAGTCAGATCAAAGTTAGGTTTATCTAGCTTTTTGCAGCAAGGGAAGACCTAGTCTAGAGAAACTCTGGGCCATTCCAGCACCAGCAGTTGAGAGGGACTTTCAGAAGATTTGACCTTGTGCTGGCTGGGACTGAGGCAGGGTCAGGGAGGCAGGGCAGTTCTGGATTGCAGTCAGAGGGGCAGGAGAGGGCGGGGAACACTCAGTGATCAGGTAACCTTAACTAATCATTAACTCATTATGACTCGACCTAAGCAGTAGTGACTTAAAGGGCAGGAAGGTGATAGAGCTGGCCCAGCTACAGAAGCAACAGTGTCTCTTGCCAGTCTGAAGAGGGGATGGTTTAGTAGTGTTTTGGGTTTCAGGGTGCCCCCTTGCTGCCAGGTGGCAAACACTGGCAAAGAGGGTGCTTGTGGCAAATTGTCTCTGTTCTGTGGCACTGACTGTGTTCAGCTGGGACCATCGTGATCTTGCTGTCTTCGAGCTGGTTTTTGTGTCTGTCTTGTTCTGTTTTCATGTTCTCATACACCAAAAGACTCATGACTTGGGTAATGTCTTTGGAGTCCCAATACCTCCACGCTGGCTCCACACCTTCCTCTCCTGTGCCTCTGATTGCGGGGTCCCTTCTATCACTGACTCCTTGGTTGTCAACAGGGCCATTCAGAGGTCATCATGTTACCCTGAGACCTTCCACACTGCCTCATCTTTTGTGAGCTATGCAAATGTTGACAGGAAAAAAAAAACATGAAAGAGGGGCCTCCCTGGTGGTGCAGTGGGTTAAGCAACGCTCTATGAAGCAAACCGCAGCCACTGCAGCACAAGTTCGATCCCTGCCGCTGGCCAGGGAGGGGACCCACATGGCACAGCAGACCTCTCCTGCCTCGCCTGCTACTTCCCTCAGCAGTGTGTTTCAGTCAGTCTGCGTGTTCTGCTCCCTGCTCTGTCTCTGGTGAATCCTCTCACCTCCCTGGACTCTGGCCTGTACCGCAGTTCTTGTATGCATGAATAAATAAATCTTTAAAAAAAAAAAGAAAAGAAAAGAAACATGAAAGCAAAGTGTGGATCTACTTTAAACATGAGACAGTGCCCCCTGCATTAACCCTGGTGAGACTCAATTGCCTGAGATATTCAAACACTCCCAGACTCCCAGAGGACAAAGGCACATTTCTGTAAGAATGTTTAGACCTTTCTTTCCTGCTGTTGTTTTATACAGGGCCAGACATAAGGTTTTGATCAACTAACAATGACGATACACATTTCATCCTTTTGAAAAGAAATTCTTATGTTGTTTTCATTGAGTACAACAACTCAATGTATGCATGAAATCATAGCAACTATTATTTTCAAGAACTTTCATACATGTCAGATGCTTTGCCTTTTCCCATTTACTCCATGGGACTTTTAGGGGGAAAGGTAGTTCTAAAGAGATTACACAAATAAGTTTATGGACTCCAACCCCCACTCCAGACCACCAATATTCCAGAACCACAAATCCTATAAGATGATTATCAAAGAGTGACCTGAGGGTGGAGTTTAGCAGCCAGGCTGGGTATAAAACCAAACATGTGGGCCTTGGGAGCTCTCTTCATTCGGAGCCATCCCCCTTCGTTCAAAGGCAGCTCTCAACGCACCTTGGGGTTCCAGTTCAGAGGATCTGGTAGGATATTTAGAGATTTGTATCCCTCTCCTCTTCCTGTGTTATTACTACTTTATTTCCCCTTCTTTTGTAAAATAAAACCCTTTATTAACCTTTGTCGTGTGTGTCTGCAGTTGGGGCTTATTTTAAGTGCCTTTCAAGCGCGCGGGTGAGGACCCAGTCAGGCAAACCCATTTTATATTAGGGTTGCCCTGTAACAGGACCACCCTGTGAGATAGAGATCCTCAGCTCCATTTTCCATATGGGGAAATTGTGGCTCAGCGACAGCTAAAGTAATTTGCCCCAAATTACTCAGTTAGTGAGGGTCAAGGCAAGATTCACACCCGGACCTTTCTGAATCTGAGCCCACAGCCAGAGAAACTGGTCGTCTGTGCTTAAATGTGAACTTACCTGAAGGGGAAAAGACAGAAGAAGCTTCCCAAGATAGATGGGATTTTCCTAGATGCTTCTTTCTGGGAATGCTGCTATCTTTCTCAGAGCCCACAGGGGTACCTTAACCTGGAGGCCTGGGCCATACCTCAAGCCTCTCTGGGCCTGACAACCTGTAACTAGAAGTTTGCACTCACTTTGAGTGTGTTATTGTCCGTGCCCTGGCCACCACCATCTTGCCACACAGCGGGCCTCCCTTCCCTGAGATTTGTGGGCAGGGTGGGGGACGTTGAAACTGGAAGAGCTAAAGAAGAGAGTCCAAGGGAAGGGTGGGGACCAGCATTTCCACTCCCACCCAGGAGACATCCGGATGACTAGTTCGAGCAGGAAGTCCCCACTTCCATAAGCAGGGTGGTGTCTGGGGCATGGATTTACTCACAGATTTAACCAAATACCTGCTTTGGGCTTGGCCTGTGCTTGGACCCCAGTGCATCAAGATTCACTCGTGTGTTATTCGGCTGGGGCTGCCATAACAAGGCCCACACACCAGGGGGCTCAAACAACAGAAATGTACTTTCTCTCAGTTCTGGAGGTGAGAAATGGGATCAAGGTGTTGCAGGGTTGGTTTCTGCAGAGGCTCCCCTCCTTGTTATCTTCTCTTCTGTGTGGTCATCCGTCTGTTCACGTCTTTGTCCTGATCTCCTGGCTTTATAACGCCAACAGTCATATTGCGATCAGGGCCCACCTCAATGACCTCATTTAACCATAATTATCTCTTTGAAGACCCTATCCCCAAAAACAGCCACAATCTGATGTGTCGGGAGTTAAGACTTCAGTCTATGAATGGGGGGAGGGGGCGAGGGCAGAAAGGGGACACAGTTCATCCCATTGCATCCAACATATGCTTTCCAGATCCTGCTCTGACCTAGGTCCCGAGTCAAGCCTGCAGATACATCATTGTTCTGCTGGAGCTTTAGCAGCACCCCCAGGGCCTTCAGAGTTAGAAAAAGAGGCTCTTAAATTTAAGCATCGAAGTTAATAGTGAGTCTGCACCCTCTAAACTAGGCCCAAATAGGGGGCCTTTGCATAGGGGGATACAGGAAGCTGTGACCCAGCACAGGAATCAGTTGGCAGCTGGTGGGGGAGGGGGCTCACCTCCTTTCAGCAACATGATTAAGACTCGCTGGCAGCACAAGCAGTAGCTGGCAGGAGACCAAGAAGGAGCTATTCATCTGGCTCATGTTGCGGGTAGATGATAAAACTCACCCTGTGGCGCCACACCTGAAGGACACACCATCTTTGCAGGAGCGTGTCCAGTGTGAGCCCTCGCCGGGCGGGCTCTGGCCTTGGAAGGTGCTTTCTCCACACAGGTGATGTCTTAGACCGGCCCCGCCTCAGCCTCCGACAAGGCCCAAGGTGGGCTGCCATCTTCTCCCAAGGGTACCAGCCTCCCCTCCCTTCGCCCCTTCAGCCCGAAAGAAAGAGCAGATGACGCTCTTTCTTTCAAGGAGAGGAGATGCCTGCTGGGCTCCTCTTCATGCCTCGGCTCTTGCTCCTTAGCCCATTCAGGGAAAAACACAGAACTTCTGAGGGAAACTGCGTGAGAAAAGAGAACTGAATGTGGAGACTGAAATCCTGGGACTCAGTCCATGCCCCATCACTGACAGGCACGTGGCCTAGGGCAAATCACCAGGTCTCCAGCCTCTGCTAGTCATCAGGGAACTGGGGGGTTGGGAGGTGGGTGGGAGTGGGGTCGGGGGGATGGTTAGAGACCCCACAGGGTTGCTGCACAGATGAAATGGGATCACTTATTCAAAAGCACTTTGCAGCTCTGCACCGCTGGCCCTCAAACCAACATCTGTAAACATCTGCTAGTTAGTAGTCTACCTTCATGCTCACCTGATGCGGGTTCTCCTGCTCCCAATATCCTCCCCATTTTTTAATTGCAAAAGTGGTTAACTATAGGAAGAATTAAAAGAGTAGCACAATGAATTGCCATATCCCTCCAGATGGAGTCAATAATTCTTATCACTTCAGCATATCTGCTTCATCTCCAGCTCTATGTGTGTGTATTTAATTGTGTGTTAGAGAACCGTTTGATTCTGTATCTCTGTCTTTTATCTCTCATTCTCTTTCCCTCTATGCACATGCTTACATATGTGTGTATGTGAACACACGTGTCTATCTCTCTCTTCCTCGTGAATGTATGTGGATCCCCCTCCCATGCCTCTTCTGGACCTCTGGCCCACAGCATTCAGATCTTTGCCCACTCTACCCACTCATACTAGACTAGGAGCACCCAGTGCAGGGTGAGCTGGTCACTGTTGTCTCTCCAGGACTCCTACAGACGGGCATGGCGTCGGCACATAGCAAATGACACTGGGTATATGCCGCCTCATCAAAGGGCTAAGTCGCATCCACTTTTTAAAGTAAGTGAGTTTTAAGTCGTTTCATCTGGCAAATCCACATCCCTGCTGGAGATGATAGAAAACATCCCAGAGACACAGGAGAGCCAGGCCCTGCTCTGGCTCCTCCTCTGGAAACATGGGGACCCTGAAGTTCCTGGGGCTCTTGCTAGAGGCTGCACTCTCCGCCTGCGGTACCACTATCCATTTGATAGGAAGAAATGCGCTCCCGGCCACAAGCCTGTTCTGGAGGACACACGCGGGCGCAGAGAGGCTGGCTCTGTTCCCATTATGGATCTTACAGAAATGAGTCTAAGTCCTTTGGGTTTCCATGGAACCAGGAAACCGTTTCCAGACCAGAAAGAGTAGGAAGAGAGAATATATATCATGTTTATGTTACTTCCTTGCCTATAACGTCCCCACAATGCTCACTAGCTTAAAGCAGAGCTTCTCAAACTTTAATGTGCGTATGCCTCACCTCCGGGACTGGATGAAATAAATGGTCTACTTCAGTACATCTGGGGTGGGCTCCAAGATCTTGCATTTCTAACAAGCGTCCAGGTCACACCAGTGCAGCTGGCCCCATACTAAGCTTTGAGAAGCAAAGTTCTAAAGAACACAGAAGAGCTCCTCATTTACTCAATGAACTAGTAATTAGCACCTCCTACTAAGGCAATGTGCTAGCACTAGAGGAACAAGGAAATGGGGAGAGATATAAAGATGACTAAGACACACTTCTTTGAAATTCAGATGGAATTGCTCAGTTACTCTGTCTAGTGTTTTGCATAAGTCGACCTAACTTTTACAACTTATAACGTATCAAGTGTATATTGTCTTTCTCATGTAAGGGCTTTCTCCTATGAGGAAACTGGAGCTCACACAACCTGTCTGTCCAAGCTAGTAAAGGGAAGAAATGAGATCAGAATTGAGGTGTACCCTGATTCCAAGGCCTTTCTCCCCAGGGCCCCATCCACCAAGTGTGCGGCTCCCTAGCACCCGATCTTGATCTCTGTGCCAAGTCCTCAGAACCCATGGTCCTCAGACACCTGGGGATGTGGGGTGGTAGTGGGCAAGAAGTGCCAAATGACGACCAGAGAGGAACATCAGACCTGGAGGCTTGCTCAAGATGGCCTTCCTGGGTCTTCTGCCTGTTTCTCATATCGTGGTAGACCAAATGCTGCCCACACTAGCAAACTTCAGCCGTGAATTACAACCCAAATTTTGTCACCAACTGGCTGTGTGACGTTGAATAAATCTCACCTAGATTCAGAATTGGGAGCTCATTAAGACTTTGCCCCCCTCACAAAAGGTTTCTAAATTCTCTTCCAGTTTTCCCTTCAAACCAGAGTGAAAGCCTCTTTAATATGTTCCCATTTGGGCTCCTTCCCCTCAGTCCCAGCTTCTTAGCTCAGAACAAGTTTTGTGCATGACAAAACTTTGCTCATTGCCTGGGAATGCAAAGGTATGAAGATGCATTCCTTCCTCCAGAAGGAGATCTAGGGGAGTGACCCAGGCTCTGACCCCAGGAAAAGGGTAACTAACTCAACAGTCTGGGGGGCAGATGCTAAGTGGGTGTCTTCTGGCATTCCAGGGTTTCCCTAGAATATTCCACTGCCCGGCACCCTATGAAGTGAGTGCTATTACTGTCCCCATTTTAAAGATGAAGAAGCTGAGATTTACAGAGAGCAAGTGCTTGGCAAAATGGAACAGTTAGTAAGGATGCATGAGATAATGTATGCCCTCAAAACTCTTCACAGAGTCAGGCAAGTAGTGAATAAATGGTAATTAAAACACCTTCTTTAAGGGCAGAATAGGAGCAGGTATCCTCACTCTCAGCTATAACAAACTGACAAGTGAGAGAGGGGCTTCATATCTCCCCTGAGGACATGGTACTAGTCACATGAGATGAGAAAACAGCTGAGGAAAGAAGTAAAAGAGCTTTGGAGAAAGGGCTTGTTGGCCTGCAAAGTGCACTAGCAGGCCACAGTGAGAGCGCTGGTATTGGGGAGTCCTCTGGGGGGAGAAGCCTCAGAAGGCAGCCCCACAGCCCTCTGTCCTTTGTAGAAGGCTGCCCCCCCCCCCCAGGCTCAGCTGTTCCATGTCCTGCTGTCACACCCCGTCTGGGTAATGAGGCATGGTGGGCTATAAAGCATGTTGGGGACCATCAATGAGTGCTCAATCCAGCAATCATTGGTTGCATTTCCAAGGATGTTCCACTCAGATCCACAGCAGAGAGAAATCTCACTCCCCATTCGCTGGCTTGGAATTAAAACGCTGCCCAACATATTCTCCCGAAGAAAGTGAGATTTCTGGGTCACTGTCAGTATCAACACATGTTGACTATTATTTGAAAGTCTCCTCGCTCATTGGGGCTGATTGCTGTTTACTTAGAAAGATACATGTGGCTTATAGTCTACTCAGGGTGCTGGGAGGAATGGGTTATAAAGGAATTTGTTTCTTCCCTTGGAGACATTTTTGTTCCACTTCATTCTGTGTTGTGGGGTGGTGTAAGCACCCCGTACTCCACCCCTGGATATTGCGATGCCTCTGAGGGTCTGAACAGGGCAAGAGAAACCAACCTGTGTCCCTAGTTCAGGTGTCAGTGTGACTAGATGGAGTGACTGGCACCTCAGCAGTGACACTGCCCGTCTTCTGGGCTGAAGTCACTCAAGGGTTGGCCTGGGGCCAGAGTGACGACCACCAAGGGGCTTGCCTGGGAGCGATAGGTGGGGCGCTCTTGAACACTTTCAGCCTTTTGTGCTGCTGGCAGGGTCTGAAACGGGCAGGAGCAGAGTCACTTAGGGCAGCGTCTGTGACAATGGTCTCAAACTTAAACCTGCATCAGAATGCCCATGGAGCTGTTAAAACCCAGATTTCCGGGCCTCCTGGTGGCGCAGTGGGTTAAGCAGCGCCCTATGAAGCAAACCGCAGCTACTGCAGCACGAGTTTGATCCCTGCCACTGGCCAGGGAGGGGACCCATATGGCGCAGCAGACCTCTCCTCTCCTGCCTCACCGGCTGCTGCCCTCAGCAGTGTGTTTTGGTCTCTCTGCCTGTTCTGCTCCCCACTCTGTCTCTTCTCTGGTGGGTCCTCTCATCCTCCACACCTCTGGCCTGTCCCAGTGCTTGTGTGCATAAATAAATAAATCTTTAAAAAAAACCAAACAAACCCAGATTTCTGAGCCCCACTCCTGACTTCCTGACTCCATGGGTGAGGTCCAGCCCGGGAACATGCATTTCTAGTGAGGCCCCAGGTGATGTCAATAATGAGGCTGGCAGCGTTTGGACTTCCGGGCAAAATGATGTCCTATAAAGGGGAATTTTTATTGTTTTGCTGAGCAATGTATGATTAAACTCCTCTGTGAAATCTTCATCTAAAGATCAGCGTCCATTAATAACTAATTTTGGATCTACTTTGGAAATGCCCTGAAGTACTAACGGGTCTGGGACCCCCAGGCTAGAATCTGTGTGCTGTGCCTAGGTTACTGGGAGGTCGTAGCCAGACTCCTGGGGTGTTTTGATAAGTGTATGGGGCAAAGTGCTAAGGAGACTGATGACAGAGCCCGGGGTGCTGTCTCACACACCGTGGCCCCTCAGAGATTCTCCCTGTGGTAGTCGGAATTTGCAGGTGAAGCTGGGCCCAAGGCTACAAAAGGGACAGTAAAGACAGCAGGAGTCCCACAAGAACACCCGAAGGTCAGGCAGGGGGTAGCTTCTTCTTGCATGGGAGACCTTGTGTTGTAAGTCACAGGCTGGGCCTGCCCTAGGAAGTGTGCTCCAGAGAGTCACTGAGCTGAAGTCAGGCTGCTCAGCCCTTTCCATCAAAGCCCCGGGGCCTGAGCCATCATTACTTGGGAGTCATCGCTCAGAGCGGGGCATCCCCAGCGCAGTCCGAGGCCCTGATTCTCACAGGCCTAGGGTGGCAAGCAGTGCAGTGAGCATGGAGGAGAGTCAACATATTTGGAGATATGAAAAAGGCAGGTTAGAATTACCCAATGATTGCATGAGTTGTGACTTTTGCTCACAAGCACAGAAGTCCAACTTGGATTAACTTAAGCATAAAAGGGTTTATTTACTCATATAACAGGATGTCCAAAATACAGGCTTCAGACGCAGCTAAATAAATGCCTCTAGTAGAGTCGCCATGTTTCTCAGTTCTTTCTCTTCCTCTTTACTTCTCTCTTCCTCCCTCCACAATGGCACTTGGGAGTCCCAAATTTCTTTGGCCTTAGATCTTAAAAGACAGAGGGATTAAAACCCCTTACATACCTCTGCAAACATTCCAGAAAGGATACCCATTGCAGGGTGCTCACCTCATGGCCTGTGGTCAGTAGGGTGTGGTTTGTGATTGGCCTGCTTTGGGAATCAGGCGCTCCTTTTGTGTAGGATCAGCTCTACCTGAACCAGACTGAGCTCGCTCCCATAGAAAGAGAGTGATTCCCTTGAGGGGGACACGCCAGTCAGACCACAGAGGGCAGGTGTGAGGCATGAGAACGAGGGGAGGGGCAGTTATGCTCCTGCTCCCACAGGGGTCAGCACGGCGAGCTTCCTGTCCCTGTCTACACACCCTCCATGTGCATCTCAGGCCCCGCTTGAAGGCGTGCGTGCAGCTAATCTACCTGGGCAGAACTGGCCTCCTGAGCATGGAGAGGTCCTGGGTGACCTTATAGATTTAGTCATTTCTGGGGCTATGGATTTTCAGTTCGTTCTTTAACACATAGGTGCACCCATGCAACTTTCAAATAGTGTTCTTCCAGGGGAAGCAGATGAGTAAAATAAATGAAATCAGCATTTTTATTGTCTTCCTAGGAAGTTCAGAGGCCTCCTTGCAAGGCTTTGTTAAATACACACTTACTCATATTCTCCTCTACCACAGTGATTCACAAATTGCAGTCTCCAGGTCAGCGGCATCAGTATCACACGAGCCTTGCTAGAAATGCAAATTCTTGATCCCAGCCCAGACTTAACTGAATCAGAAACTGGGTGTGGGGTCAGCTGTGTTTTATCAAGCCCTCTGGGTAATTTGGATGCACGCTTCAGTTTGAGAGCTTCTGCTCTATACATGGATTTGATTCAGTTCACCAAGTTCAAAGCAACCCCTGCTATAAAAACTTAGACTGTGTCACAGGTTCATTGATCAGTCTGAATTTAGTTGGGTCTAAACATGAAACTGTTCCCTATTTTTCCCTTCCCTTCAGTCGTAGACTAGCAAGTCATATTTTTCCATCCCTTAATAGCACATTTCTTAACTTTGGACGGTTCTATTATTACAAGTCTTTTATATCTTATTTTAAAGGCTTGATCTTATATCTGATTTGACATTCTTCCTTTCTCCTCCTTGAACCCGATTGGTCCACAAGTGGGATCTGAAGTGGGGAGGAGATGGTTCTACTCTTTCAGCTCTCTTCCCAGTGGGGCACCATGGGGTAGGGTGGGATTGCTCCCCTTCCTTTGCAGGACCTACTTCTCCGGAGAAGCTGGTAGTGGGGTGCAGTTAGGGGATACAGAGACCCTAAGTGCTCGTTGGCTGTTGTCTCTCTCTGGTCCATTCTGAAACTGGCAGCCTTGGACACTGATGGCCCTGTGAGAACCATGGGTGATTTTCTGAGGCCGTGCAGCCTATGTGTCATCGAGAAGGACATCTGCAGCCCCTTGTGGCTCCTCCATGCCCTTCCCACTCTGTCCTCCTTTACGGAGCCTCAGAAATGCAGCGGTCCCTACCCTCTGAGGGTAGAGGGGAACTGAAGTGGAGAAGAAGCCTGTCCCTTTAGACATGCTACCCCCAGCCCCTTCTCCCCCTTTTCTCAATTTGACTTAAGCAAAAGAGGCCCTGAATGGATCTCTTGTCATCAGGTGACTAAAGCAGGTGCAACCTCCACATTATTGTAGTGCCTCACAAACGCCTGTGGACACAGGGCACATGCTCCCCAGACCTCCATCACCATATCCCCACCACCAGAGGGGGCCATGTGTCTCAGTATCCCAGCAAGCATCCAGCTTGAGGCTTAACCAGTAGCTGCCTGGGGCCGGGAGGGGGTGGGGGAGATGGGACAGGGACACTCCCCTGGCAGTCTCCACAGACGAGTGTGAGAGAGCCCCCAACAATGGGAGGGACAAACTAAATTAGTTTTGCACTTACTCCTACCCCTTTTCCCACAGTCTCCCTACAAGGTGCTGGGGAAAGGTGGCGATGGTAATTGAGCCTTCTTTGGAAGTCCTGGAGTGAGGGAATCTGGCCCCAGTGCTGGCAACTCTCTCTGGAGAACATGGGTTACTGAGCACCCAGTGTTTTCAGAGAGGCTGTGGTGCCACCCATGTACGAGCTGTCCTCTGACACTTGCTCTTTCAACATGTTTCCACATATATTATCTCAGTTGACCTCAAATAACCCTATGGGTATTTAACCTATCAGGAAACAGAGAGCTGAAGTGAGGAACCCAGCGTCACACAGCCTCATGGTAAGGATGGGGTGGGAACCCAGCCCTGCAGCTCCTGCATACCAGTCCCCTTCCTGCTATTTCATGCAGATGCCTCAGCCACCCTTGTCTTGTAGCTCCAGGTGAACTGGAAGCAACTAGCTAAGAAAATAGCTGGTTTCCAAGGCCACTGAGCAGCTAACAATGAAGAATTTGAGGTATGGGATTTCCTTAGAGAAAATACCAGCTGGTTTTGGTCGTGGATCCTGACCATTGTCTTCACAGGCCAAGACCACAGGTCCCTAGGGAACCCACATTGGCCTCAGTCAGCCAGCCCCTCCTGCCTTTCTGGGGTAGAAAAGGGGGCGGGGATGTAAGTTGGTACTTACAAAGTAGAAAGTGGGTGTGATCTGAGTTAGCTGGCCAGACCCCATGATCTAGCCCCAGGAAATACCCAGCCCAGGTCATTCAGGATCAGGGCACCATCTGTGCCTACTGGATGGTTCCATCTAGAATGACTCATTTCCGTATGTAATGGGAAGAGGCTTATGCCTATACTCCCCTATAGTGGACAGAGAGTTGACAATTTTCTAGTCAACAGTTGGGGTTAGAGCCCTTGCAACACACAGACTTCTTTCTTCAAACTTAATGGAAGACTTATGATGAACATGAGATCCTCACATGCCCCTATTCTGGGCAAAACATCCCCCCAGGGCTATGGTTCAATGAGATGCCACCCAAATGAACTGGGATCATACTTTAACCACCAAAGATCAAAGCCTTTGCCCTTGACAGAGCCATTTACTAAGTTTTCAAGACTTTTGTAAGCTAACTGTTAAGCACAGCCATTCTTTGAAAGTTAAATTACAAAGACTTACAATTAAATTATTTTAAAAACAACAGTAGTAGATATTCAAAACTCCTCGATTCCTCATCACTTTACTACACTTTACTCTGACTCTATTAGGTGGTCAGTGTTTATTGCAGCGTATGGTGGGGTTGCTGCAAGTGATGTTTCAGTGTCTCTTCCCACCTCCCCCCTCAGGAACTTCACACTGGCAGTTAGATAGCGGCAGTGCCGAGGAAATTGGCAAACACACCAATATTTTTACATAAAGTTGTAAATGCATACAGTTAAGCAATTAATCAGGATTTGATTGTTTTGTTGATTGTGTAGTGCAAGGGTCAGTAAACCTTCTCTGTAAGGACCAGGTCGTAAATCCTTTTCTCTTTGTAGGTCATAAGGTGTCTGTAGCCACTGGTCATGGTAGCATAAAAGCAGTTACAGGCAATAGATAAACAAACCTACTTGACCCTGTTCAAATAAAACTTCATTTGTAAAAACAGATGTTGGGCCAGATTGGCAGGTTGTAAATTGCGGACCCCTGGTTTAGACTTCAGAGATACATGGAAAAAATGTTCATGAAGAAGACTGAACTTAAGAGTGTATTGTGACTGTAGTTCCAATTATAAATTGGACCCCCAAAATTGAGGAACTGTCCTTCCATATGCAAAAACAACAATCTGATACAGCAAAGAAGTAAGCTCATGTCATTGGTGAATGATTAGGTTTCCAACATAAATCGTCATTGTTTGATTTCTGACTTGCTCTTTAACATTCGTGAAATACCGACCGACATTCATATTGGAACTATACTTGTTCAGCATTTTTAACCATAGGCTGGCTAGCAACACAAGAGTTCAGCAAAAACCAACAAGAGTGTTCTGTGTGTATCAATTTGGTATATGAAGTTCACAATGTAGTATTAAGTTTTTTAAAATTGTGTCACAAGCATACTTAATATCAATAAATAAACACATATACACACACTGTTTTCCAGGGAGCCAGTTTTTAAATATATCCCATCACACCGCTACCTGAGGGCAGCTACATGAAGAGAAATCTGACACTCCAGAGCAGCACACGTGAAGGACCAGAGCCTGGGGCTGGGGAGGTGGGTGTAGGAGGGGTTCAGGGAGGGAAGAACAATCAGGAGAGTCCGTCAAGGTGTCCTGGAAGACTTTAAGGAGAGCAGAGGGCCCTAACCATTTGGTCACCCTAATAGTGAATGGAGAGCGAGTACACTTCGGGCAGGGAGATGGCGTGGGCAGAGAGAAGGTTGGAAATGACCTGACTTGGTAGGGGCTACCCAGAGAATAGGGTCAGCATTGGGGAAATACATTGGGAGCAGATGTATTTGACATGGAAACATGCTATGAGGCTGAGCCAAAACCAAACAATAACCCCAGCAATTTACAAAATTTGTACATTGGTGTATGGACAAAAAACACTTTAGAATAAAATGTATATAGCTCTGGGTGATAAAATTATAGCTAATTTTTATATATATAATTTTTTTAAATTTACATATATTTGACATCAATTGTAATCCCCATGTATTCCCCATCACCATCCCACCAGTGCACCATCACCTCAGTCCCCCGTGCTCCCTTCTGCCCTCAACTCTTCCCCTCTTCCCTCCCCACCAAGTGTCCCCAGTTTGTCCTTCTCTTTTCATTTTTGGTTTTTGTGTCTTTATTGCTGTTATTGTTATTATTATTATTGTTCTTATTCCTTTTCTTGATCTTTATTTGGTTCCCTTATATTCCTCCTAGGGGAGGAACCATCTGGTATTTTGCTTTTGCCTTCTGACTTACTTCGCTGAGCATCATCCCTTCCAGTTCCATCCATGTTCCCATGAATGCATCTAGCTTTTCTTTTTTGATTGCTGAATAGTATTCCATCGTGTATATGTCCCACAGCTTCCCGATCCACTCATCTGTTTTGGGGCATTTAGGTTGTTTCCAGGTCTTACCTATTGTAAAGAGTGCTGCT
>JAGFMF010012266.1:12229019-12382697 GCA_019455555.1 Galemys pyrenaicus
TATTCCTAGGAGTGGGATTGCTGGATCCTATGGAAGTTCCATTCTTAGTAGATTGAGGAACCGCCATACTGCTTTCCATAATGGTTGGACCAGCTTGCATTCCCACCAGCAGTAGAGTTCCTTTTTCTCCACATCCTCACCAACATTTGTTGTTGCTACCTTTTTTGATATGTGCCATTCTCACTGGGGTGAGGTGGTATCTCATAGTGGTTTTGATCTGCATTTCTCTGATGACAAGAGAAATTGAGCATTTTTTCATATGCCTGTTGGCCATTTGCATGTCCTCTTTGGAGAATTGCCTTTTTTGGTCTTTTGCCCATTTTTTGACTGGGTTGTTCGATTATAGCTAATTTTATTTCCATGCTTCTTAACATTTTCATACACTGTCCTGTTATTCTGAAGTTTAGTTTGTGTATTTACTTTGCTAATCATAAAAAATAATAATAATAAGGTTTTCTGGTACAAGGGTAAAAAGCAGGCAGCCCTCACACACGAGTCTAACCAGAGGCTTTAGGCAGGGACCGGGCACATGTGGCCTGAGGGAGCCTGAGGCCCCTGGAGGGAGTTGCTGAGGAAGGGTGTGGTAGAGTCTTTGGGGTCGAAGCCTCTCTCCCAGGAGGACTGCAGGAGCACGAGGGCAGGCACCACTGATGTCCCCACCCCCTGAGCCAGGAGCCCCCCTGTTCATGCAGGGGAACTGCCCCACCCCTTAGCCTCAGGAATGTCACGTTTCCCTCCCCCCCCCAAGTACTAATTTGCAAAGATGCCCCCCTCCACAAAGGCAGAATAAATTGGGGGACAGCTTCACTATAGCTATGTTCCCAATTGAAGAAGAGTCCCTTTTAAAAACTGCACCTGTCTCACAAAATCGGAAAGTTGGAAGGAATCCTAGGGAACTTCTAGTCCAACTCATTTATTTTACTAATAATGAAGGAGAACTAAGGCATCAAGTGGCGCACCCGAGGGCACGGAGCAAGATATAAACTAGTCTCCAGCAGAGACGGCACCTGGGGCCTAGCACCTCCTTGCACAACGGCCCAGCGCTCTCAAACGAATGCCCAGGGCTCATCACAGGTGACTGGGCTGAGCAGCCCTGGGCCTCACAGCGTGGCAGGTTCTAACCCTTTCTCAAGCTTACCCGGGACAAGCAAGAGTGTGTACAAGGTACCCAGCTCATCCGTGCCCCTCACTTCCAGGGAGCTGCTGCAGCAGCAGGGCTGCCCCCTCCCCCACCTCAGCTATCCGTTCATACCTGACACAGCTCCCTCAGTGTAACAGTTTATGGGTGCAGTCCACTTCCTCCCCACCCATGCTGGATGAGCCCTGTGTCTTCTCCATAGAGGTTTTCTGTGGGAAGGCCATGTCCTTTTGTGACCGGTCACCTTTGATGTTATTACTTTACTCCTCAAGCCAGCCAGGTAATCCCATTTGGTAATCAGAAGGGCTGAAAACACTGATTTGATCATTTTCTCCATATGAATTTGACTAAACTGGATATACTATGAAGGTCTTTTTCATCTTGCAGCTAAATACTTAGCACTCTGTGAGTCACCCAATTCCTTCTCCTCTCCCTCCTGGGCCAAAGCCCACATCTTCATCCTAATGCTGCCTCTTTGGGTATGTTCAGCACGTCTCTCTGTGTTATGCCATGTTGTTAGTCTTAAATTATATGCTCTTAGAGTACAGGGGACATATCAGTTTATGCTTTTTCTGATAGGAGCATCTGTAGCTGGGGGATTAAGAAATACATTTTCATGAGCTGGATAATAACAAAAATTAAATGGCAGAGTCCTTGCTGTTCCCAGTAGTTAGAGAGCTTTAAAAAAAAAAAAAAAAATAAGCACCTCTTTCAGTTTTTTACTCCTACAGAGACAGGGAAAATTCTGGAGAAAAATGTATGCCCATATATCCTATGTCATGCTTCTTAACAGATGAATAAAATTTTAAATGGGGTCATCAGCAAGTCCTTTCTAAATATGAGGTTCACAAACTGACCTTTGAAGTTTGGAAATGGACTTCTCCAAACAAGGTCGCAGAGCCTCCCCACCACATCCCTCCCACCCCATGCAATTAAAGCATAAGCCAAGCAGGTGAAAACAAAAAAGAACACCTAATTGTTCTTTACATCAGTGCATACGTCATCATAAGTTACAGCAGAGAGGTTGTCCTCATCCCTTGGCTCTTTCCTCCAGGTCAAAACATTTAGGGTGACACCTTCTAAAAAATAAGCCTCACTTGAGGCTTTTCCACCTTTAAAACCTCTCTCTTGGAGCCTCCCTGGTGGCACAAGGGGTTAAGTCTTGGCACTATGAAGCTCTCTGCAGCCACTGCAGCATGAGTTCAGTCCCCAGCCAGGGAGGTGACCCACATGGCGCAGCAGACCCCTCCCGTCTCAACTGTTCTGCTCCCCACTCTGTCTCTGGTAAATCCTCTCAACCCCTGCATCTCTGATCTGCACCCTAGTTCTTGCATGCATAAATAAATAAATCTTCAAAAACATAAAACCTCTGTCTTGGGTATTTCCAGTTTTTAGACAAGTTTTTCAACCAAATAACACTCATGGTTCCTGTTCCTAGCAGAAAAACCAAGAAATCTGTTTCCAAGCTCTTCCCCGCAGAATCTGGGTCTCTGGGGATGTCTCAGAACGTACACACTGAGGCCCACCTGTTCCTTTCCACGTACCGTGCCTAGCCCTGTCCTTGCTGCCGTGCCCCGACAGAAAGGAAGAGGAGTTGTGTGACGCCTTCTGAAAAGGTGCCCTTGCCTGTCATCTCTCTGACCTTTAGGACATGTTTCCGTTCTGAATTAGGTCAAGCCTAGAGCCTGCCATCGATAACATGACTGAAGTGCCTATGTCCTTGGCTTTATTATTTTTCTAATGAATATTTAAGAGGAAAAGGTAGTAGATCGCAGACTGTTGAGAAGACTGTAAATCTCCTTTTGGCTTTGGCTGTAATACATTATCGGAGGGAGAGATGGGGACTGGCTTCATATTTTTAAGTGAGGTATGTGTCCTCTAATTGTGCTAGGACAAAATAGCCTTCAGGCACTGAAAAACCACTGGAAGATCTGTCAAAATCTATTGGCCAATCTTTGACCTTTCCCAAAAAGCAGGAAGTGACACAGGATTGTATTTTAAGAGAACCTACTTTGGACCATTATTGGGGGCAAATACTTGCTGGTGAGGTTGTATTTCAAACCTTTGCTAAGCTAAGACCTTTTCAAAACTTTTGGGGAACAGGCTTCACTGCATTTTCCCCCTTTTTGGAGGTCCCTTTTAGAGCATGAACAACTAATACATGCGTGCATAAATCAAGTAAAAGCTAACAACAACATAAAAAGTTCCAGACTTGGCCCAAGTTTTCCGGAAAGCAGCAGTTTCTGGAGGAAGTCCCACCCATTCCTAAAACTGAAAAAATAAACAAGAGGAGAGTCCACCAACAAACAGGTGTTTCGTTTTCCCTCAAGTCACGTAAGTCGATTTCTACATTTATGAGAAAATAAACAACATAACCCAGTTGGCCTTGGCCCACACTGAGGTAAAAAGCCAGTCTGGGCACTAGGCCTCATGTTCTGGCTGAGTCTGCAGCTGTCACAGGAAGGAACTAGATAATTCAAACCCCCTCCCAAGCTCCATTTAGCCTTTGGGAGGCACAGCATTACCTTAGGGTCTCGCAGACACTGTGCAAGCAGTCCGGCCTCCTTCTTGACACACAGGCCCTGGGTGGCCCTGCGCAGGGCCCGTGGGTTCCTCTGAGGTCAGAACAACAGTGAGCTGTGAGTGCAGCTGGCTCTCACCTGACAATAAGTACCCTCTTCCTTTTTCCGACGGGAAAACCACTGTCAGAGCGTGTGGCTTCCAGCATCCTGCTCCCAAGCTCACCAGTGGATGTGGGGTCTCCTGTGGATGTCCTTTCAACTCTTAAAGAGCTCTCAAGCCTCCCCCAAAATACTGACACCCCTCAGCTCCCAAAGCCTCACTCCACCAACAGCCTCGTTTCTATCTCTAAAAACATTTAAACCACAGTTCTGAAATGAAGTTGTGGCCCCTTCCTGTATATGAAGCTGGGAGATAGGGGCTTCGGGCGTAGAGGTAGAGACCAGTTCGTGGGGAAGTGGGAGGAGCAGGACCGTCTAGGTGACTGGGGGTTGGAAAGGGTGGAGGGAAGCAACGTGTACAAGCAGCCATGGTGGGCTCTTAGAGACAGGGGTGACCACCTGAACCCAGAGAAGGGCTTCAACATTCTAGTGCCAGTACAGGGTGCTGGACTCTGTGCCAAGCCCTTCAATTAGTTGTAACGCCACTGCCACCCTCACCTCCACTGCAGGAGCTCTTCTAACAGTCCTCTCTGTGTTGGCGAAGCCCTTGTCCGAGGTCATTCAGCTAGTCAGCGGCACGGTCGCAGGGCCCTTGCAGGCCCATTTTCTCCCTGCCAGTGTCTCCCAGTGAATGTTTGGGAAGCTCTGGAGCCAGGAAATAATAGAGCACAAGAGTAGGGAGTTGGAGAATCAGGGCAGCCTGTTAGAGGGGAAGAAGCAGAGTAAGAAGCAGAGCTAAGCAGGGAGTGAGGAGACGCAGGACCTAGTGCCAATGGCTTTGGAGGGAGACCTAGTCATTTAGCCTCTCTGGTTGTTTTCTTATGTAGAAGAAGACAGTGGGCCAGATTGGATTTTCTCTGCCATAGGGAACAGCAAGGCTTTTGAGCAAAGAAGTGAATCAGATTTAAAGGGGCTCAGTTTGGGGCTGATCCACAGGCTGGTTGCAGGGCAAGAATAAGCTGGAGCGGCTAGCATGGTAGAGGGGCCGCCATCCAGCTGTGGGGTGGAGAGAGCAGCACTCACAAGCAGAGGTTGAGATGGTCCCTGCTGCACGAGAGGGAGAGCAAGAGAAGAGAAACACTTCAGTGGAAAAACTAGGAGCGTTTGGAGATGAACTGGAATCTAAACAATAAAGAAAGCTGACATTTTTTGAGGGCCGTCACCAATAAGAAGGAAACTGATGCTTATGTGTTCCCAGCTCTCTCGCTCTCTCTCTCTCTCTCTCTCTCTCTCGTCTGGAGCCCAGCTCCTTCATAAAGCTTTCACGCCCTACTCCATCTGCCTAACCTGCCTCCCACTGTCCAGTCCAGGCCTGCTCCTGGAAGTCCTGAAGTGCATTTTGCTCACTCATCCTCTCACCCACCCACTGGGCATCAATGGCACATGGTGGCACATGCCAAGTATCACCCACTGCCCCCAGAGTTAAACACATCCTGTTTTTGCGTGTGTCATTCTGTATTTATTGTATGTTTTTTCATCTGTTTTTCATAGTTCCATCTTTCCTATAGACTTGTGAACACAGAAAGCAGAAAGAAGCTGACTATAAGTCAGGCTGTGCACAAGGCATGGTCTGTTGTGAGCACTAGATGAATGTTAATGAGTGAAGTAATGTGATTGATGAATGAATACATGAACACCTGGGCCCGGGAAGGGGTCCTCCTGGCTCCAACTCTGTTCCACTAACCAGGATCACATCTGGTCTTATCATAAAGACTTTCTGTGTCTTTTTGAAGGGTTGGTACCACTAGTCCACTTTTACCTTATCTATGACCTGTCTCACTGGGTTACACACATACACACATACATACATGCATACACACAACACACATGCTTCTCCCCTGACTGCGCCGTAGACCAAAGCGCCCCTTCTCCATTCCCACCTAGGCTAATTAATTCTAAGCATGAGAGGAGAGAACTCGGGCAGGGCAAGGAATGGGCTTGCTGAACTGACGCCAACCTTAGAAGCGAGGCTCTGTAAGGCTCGGCAGAGCAGGGTAATTGCCAATTTGCTTTTCTCACCTGCAAGGCAGCTCTTGGCCTTCCCCTGAGTGTGTGGGAGGGTCACAGCCTGACTCAGAGGCAGCTCCAGGTTCCCCTCCCTTCCCAGGCAGTCCTGAAGGGAGCCCACTGGCTGAGCTCTGGCCTCTGCAGGCCCAGGCAGAAGCGGCAGGTCTGAGAGCCCCTTCAAGGCCCAGCCCAGCTTTGCTCATGGCCCTGCCTGCTGAGACAGGTCAGTGGAGTTATTCTTGGTACTCATTAGCACTTGCACAAGCTCTGGAATTTTTCTTATATGGGTAAATGGCTCCCAGAATGCTACAGATTCATCCTGGCTTTTGAAGTCATGGTAGATGGAAGGAGAAGCCAAGAAGTTGATTGTGATCTCTTCCCTCCAATCAGGGACCCCACTGGAGCAGCACAGCGGGGCAACTGGCTGCGAGTGGGCACCTGGGCCTGATTCCCTAGTGATAGATGAGGTACACTGCAGGGACTGCCTCCCTGCCTAGCTGGCTGCTCACCCCCACCCTCCCCACCCCCCTCCTCCCACCTATCCCTCAGCCCCTACTCCCCACCCCCTACCCCACCTGCTAGCAGCTTTAACCACCTAAGGCAAAGAGCAGAGGCCAGACCCTGGGACCCTGGATCCCCGTGGACCCGAGCAGGTACCACCCCTGGGTCATCTCCTCAGGACCCTGGGGGACCAGGGGAAGGAGAAAAGGGGAGTGACAAGTGTCTTGGGCTGGTACCTCTCCATAACCAAAGCAGACAAAACGGGGTTCTGGGCATTAGCAGCACTCCAAGATCAGCAACCAGTAAGAGTCCTGATTTTTTCTGTATATGTCAAGCCAGGCCCGGTGCCAGTCTGTTTTGTGAATGAAAGAGTGGAGAGAAATAAGTAAAACCAGTAATTACAGTTTCTAATCCAGTGAAAGCATGGTAGGAACTGTTCCAGAAACATGAGCCTCCTCCACACACCCAGACCCACACCCCCTTGCTCCTGTGGTTACTCTGTTTTTCTCTCTCCCTTTTGCCCCCTCCACAAAGCTGCACTCAATTCCAAATCTTTTACCTCTTCTCCCAGGCTGCCTAGACCACATTTGCCTCAAGACCTGCGGCGGTCTGACCTAGGACCCCATGTGGGCAGCCAGGTTCTCCACACCACCCCATACACTGCTGTCCCGAAGATGAGTTCAAGCCAGCAACCAACAAACAGACACCAACCTTTTCTGCCTTATTATTTCATCTCTCCATCCCTCCTCCCATTGCTCCTTCCTAACACACTGTCTTTGAAGGACAGATTCACCCCACTTTGTTCCTCTGAGCTTATTTCTGTCAAGCCTCATCCATGTTCTAAGGGCAGATCAGGCTTAGCCTCCCCCATGAAGTTTCCAATCCTCCCTCATCTCCCAATTCTACAGCTGGCTCCATCGGGCACCTACAGTGGCTGGCATTGTGCTGAAGCCCATACATGAACCATTTCCTTTCATAGCCCCCATTATCCTATGACCCCCCACTCATCAGATGCGGAAGCCAAGACTCAAAGAGCTTACTAATTGCTCTGGATCATAAATCTAGTAACTGATGGAGCCAGGCTTCAGATATTTTTATTTTTATTTATTTTTGCATAGAAGAACTGGGGTGGGGTGGGAGAATTCAAATCTAAGGCCAGTGTGGTGCTATGCAAAGACAGTGACTTTCCAGCCCACGGTCCTCAGTTTGAATTTGGGCCCCAACACTGACAAGCTTGGGGGAAATCCTAATACTCTTTGAACTTCAGTCCCTGCATCAAACCACTCCAGCTTATGGCGGATAAAGGAGGTATCCCAGAAAGCATCTGCCTCTTTCCTGGTCAATGGCATGTCATATTGACATTCTATTGCTCTGCCCTCTCTCACCGACTAGTCACAGGCAGCCAACTGTGCAAACTAGGAAACCAGAACCTTCAATGTGAGCCGAAGACTTATGTTCCAGGTTCTTATAGCAAGTAGGTGTTCAATAAATATTTTAACTGGTTGATTACAATCTTTTAAAGGGAGCCTTACAAAAAATGCTTTTGCCATTGGAGGAATATGTGAGCCAATTCAAATCAAGTTTTCAGAATCTGCTCTCATCACTGCTGGTCCCTCTGCCCTCTCCTCTTTACTCCTCTCTTGCAGCAGCCCAGTCCGAATCAGCTTCCTGCCCATCGCTTCCCTTCAGGCTACAGCACCCAGTCTCTTACCCCAGCCAGCCTGGGTTAGTCACGCTGCTCCTCTCACCAGGAAACAGAGAGGCGAGTCTATCTTGCCTGGGGTTTGGGTGTCCTCTGGTCTTCTCCAGTCCCGTATCTTGTCCTTCAGGAACCCTGCATGAGTCCTTACCAGCTTTTCCAGTGTTCTGTCTCTCCCTTAGGAATCCTTAACTGTTGTGCTCATCTGGGAGGAAAAGAAAAGTCAAATAAAGGTACTCATTACGTTTGAACACTTGATTTCACAGTACATCATCCATGATTGTCAAATATAAGGTCAGTACAAATAAAATCATTGAAATTGCCTGATATTAAACATTTCTGACCCAAAGAGTAAAAAGCTTTTTGAGTGATAGCTACATTGATACAAGAGTCACAATGACAGGTTTCGAAGATGAAAGTAATGGATCAGAAAATAGAACAGTAGAGAAAAGACAGATAAAAGGCAAATAACCCCATTTGAAATCCAAAGCTTTCATTTTGGGGGAAAAACATTACCCAAAGCACTATTCTGTGTTAAAAAGATTATGATGAAAGGAGCTCACTCTTACCTACTTGAGTCTGCTTCATACACTTGTCCCTTCCGCCTCCAAGTACGTGGCCTTCGTGCAGTGTCCTCAGCTGGTGCTACTGGAGCCTGGGTTGTGTCTTCCTGTAAGCGCAGTCCTGTGAGAGTGTGGACACCTGGGGTGCGTGGTGTCTCCAGAGAGACCGACCTAGGCTCAAAGAGCCTAGCTCCCCAGCTGCATTGTGAGCCCAGACAAATACCACCAGCCAGTTCCCCACACAAATAGAGCTCAGCAGGACTCTTCCCTAAAATAGCACATTAAGAGCAAACACTTCACTAGTATAATAAGTATAATAACTAATATAACAAATAAAGCATTTAGAGCAAAATTTTTTTAAAGATTCACGTATGCATACAAGAATCTGGGTACAGGCCAGAAGTTTGGGGGGTGAGAGAATTCACCAGACAGAGTGGGAAGCAGAACAGGCAGATGGACTGAAATACACTGCTGAGGGGAGCAGAAGGTGAGCAAAATTTAAAGACATGATCATTAAGCATCTAAACCACCTGTTCTTTATTTAGTTGCTATTTACCACAACCTAAGCCAGTTCTTGAGTTCTTTCAGATTTGAGTAGAATGCAATTTTTTTACTTTATTTTTTTTTCTTACAATGTTTGCTTTCTTTCCTCAGGTGTAGTCCCCATAGAATTTCCCCAACCAGTTTACCCATGCACCATCACTACAGTCCCTTGTGCTCTTCCTGCCCTCGTTTTGATCCCTTTCCCTCACCCTCCCCTGAAGAATGTCTCTTATTTATAGTTGTCTGTTTATTTTTGTTTGGTTTTATTGTTGTTTTTCCTTGATCCCCTATATTCCTTCTGTAAGTGAGACTATCCGCTATTTTTCTTTTTCCTTCTGACTTACTTCACTGAGCATAATCCCTTCAAGTTCCATCCATGTTGCTGTGAATGGCATGAGTTTGTCTTTTTTGATTGCTGAATAGTATTCCATTGTGTATATCTACCACATCTTCTTGATCCAGTCATCTATTTGGGAGCATTCGGGTTGAGAATGCAATTTTTTAACTTACCTTCAGCCTTCTTAGAATTAGTCCCTCCCATATTTCTTGTTTTTTCTAAAATTTTCAGTGGCTTTATTAGGCCTCAGAATAAGTGAGGCCTTCTTTCTACTTTAAAGTCCAAATAAAGGAATAGTACTGTGTTTCTTTTTTTTTTTTTTTTTTTTGCTCTGCAGTAAAGAAAAACCCTCTCGTGGCAGCCCTATCATGCTCTGGCCATTTGGAGCTTCTTTATCTTATCCCTCCAGAGAGCAGAGGAAGAGGATTCTCTGTGACAGCTTCTTGACATTTGCCCAAGTTGCTCCTGTCCTTCCAGACAGGAAAGGTCATCTCCTTCACTTTACTGCCTCCCTCACCTCAGCTCTTTGCATTTTGAAGCAGGATGTTTATTGATTGATTTATATTTACTTTCAATTGGTACTTATGAATGCCAACAGTTTTATTCCTGGCTTTTGACCCAGACAGTGCTCTTACATAGTCCTAATGAAGATTTAAGATCTTAGAGAACTCCATGAAATTCCATGTGAACAATGGAAAGGATTTAAATGGGAGGTGAAAATGATCCATTTAACAAAGATTATAAGAAATTCTTGATGTGCTGATCTGGGCTGGGCAGAGACAAAGACTGAATTTCCAACTAAGGGGGTGAGGGGAGTCTGGCAGGATCACTGAGCAAAAACTCTTAGTGGATGGAGTTCTATGGGGTACAGTGAGCTGGAGGGGGCAGGCCTTAGTGCGCCTAGGAAATGAGCTAGCACCGGAAGGCTCAGGCAAGCCTGAGGGGCCTATGGACTGGAAGTTAGAGTCAGCGGGTGCCGTTATCACTGGTAACACATCTGAAGAGCCCTCTGTCCTCTGTCACCTTCCGCCCTCTCTGTTTAGTGTGTGGTCAGGGTAGACACAGGCTCACACATGAAGGTGGGGAGAGACCTGTAGCCCCAGTGTCTGTCCCTTCTCATCAACACAGGGCAGAGAGCCAGATCTTCTGGTGGAGACATAAAAACCCTCTGAAATTCTATGGGGCTCCATCTCCTGATGATTAATGCTAGTTCTAAAATAGGAAGAAGACTTACTTCCCAACCAACAGATGTTTGGGCTGTCATCATTATGCCTGTTCTAAACTCATTTGTGTTTTAACTGTGAAGGCCTGTCTGTATGATTTATTAGGAATCCTTTATTTAAGATCACTTGGAAAATCCTACTAGTCATGAGGTGTCTGTCTATCCGTCTCAATGATTTATCTTTTACAGCTGTTCAAAGGTGTATCTTAAAGGAGCATTTAGTCAACTTTCCACCTCATTGACCTAAAAGGTTCTGAAAATCCTCCATGTCTTAGGGTGGCCATTCTCAGGTTTCATGAAGGATGAAGTAATGTTTTCCATCTTGTGTGCAATGCATTCCCTAACTAGTTAAAAGACCTTGGACAAGAGACTTCGCTCTGTAGGTCTCAGTTTCCTCATCTATAAAATTTAGATGGTCGTTAGACTACATTAGCTCCATAAGCCCTTGAAGTTCTAAGGATCTAGTTAAATAGTTGGCTCTCTTACAAACTTGCTTGTAAGAAATGGCTGCAGAGACTGAAATTCTCTGGTTTATACCCATTAGGTCAGAGCTAACCACTTATTATATTTTTTGGGTTACATTTTGCTAAACACCTAGTGACCTTGGCCACATTAAAGGTCATCTTCTTTTTTCTATCCATCATCACCATCAGCTGAGCATTTTATTTCCAGGAATACAGATGAGGTCTATCTTTTCTTTCCATGCCCGATAAAACTTTTATGTAATCATTGCAATTACTAAGTAAAGTTTCTTTTCACATGTCTTCACTCAGAAAATTATCCCAATGTTTTTGCTTGCCTTTATTCACATGTAAGAATTCACTTGTTTGGAAGTAATGAGTACCTTCAAAGCCCCTTCCAGACATCTATTGCCTTCTCTGCCTCCTCACAACAATCCCATTTTTACAAAGAAATTTGTTACATACTATTCCTACTTACACGTAATAGTTGTAACACCTTTTTTTCCTAATAAACATTGGCATGAAATTTCATCAAATTGTTTCTCATAGTTAAATCGGTTTTCATTCATTATGTTCCACCCAAGTGCTTGCTTGTCTGGGCAAAGAAATCTGGTAGATTAATGAAGCATGAATCTGACTTCCAGAAGTCACTAGAACACCTTCAGTGATCACTCTCACACCCACCCTGAATACCGATCTTGTCCCCAGTGAAGCCCCCCCCCCCCCCCCCCGCTCACTCACTCCTGAACTCACAATTTCTGATTTACCCATTTACGATCCCACAAGGTTATTATTTTTCTTGCTCTCCTCTTGTGAGCATTTTTTTTCTCTTCTTCAAAGCTGCCCTTTCCCCAAAATGGCCGCCCTGACTTAATGAATCAGCTGCAGTGTTTGTGATCTGGTGCCAGGTTTCTGGGCGGCAGCTTCCTGGGCTTCGGTCAGGCTGTCTGAGAGCCCTCTGGTCTTCCTGACGGCTATTTGCGAGGTTCCTTTTTTTTCCTTGTCTGCGCCTTCATCTTATCAGAGTGGCCCTTTCTCAAACTGTATAACTGAGTGATGGATGTGTTTTGTTGTGTTTTCTTTTGGAGCCCTCCCTACCTGCCAGACTTGAATTAATTGGGGTTTGCTCACTGGTGCAGAGTGATTCGCCCACCAGGTAGCCCTTACATTACAATGCTGCTCACCACTTAGAAAAACCACAGCTAAAGGCTGCTTAGCAAGTCTCCAAGTTTATAGGGTTTCCCACTCAGAGTTAGGCATGGGGTCTGGGGTGAGCCAGAACTGCCTATCACACAACACTCTTGACAAGGTACCGTTAAGTGCTGGGCCAGTAAAATAAGAAAGACATGGCCTACTTCATAGAAGTGTTGAGAAAATTCATTGAAATAATGCATGGAAAATGCTTGGTACCTGGTATACCCAGTGAAAGTCGTTGTTGATTATCTCACTCAGAGAGCAGTTACTGACTATCTCACTGATGGCCTCAGGGATTGGGATCCTTCCCCAGGTGATGGATGAAGACACTGGCTCAGAGAGGTCACCTAGCTCCCCTGGGCCACACAGCATGTGCATGAACCACACCAGGGCCAGGTCCTGAATCTAGGTCCTCTGGCTCCTAGACTCACCCTGTGTCTGCTTCCCCAGAAAGCTTCTCAGAGCCAGCCACAGCCTGTGTCTTTAAGGTCTTCACAAGGGAGCCCCAGGTATGGCTCCTAGACCTGCAGCATCGGCATCACCTAGCAACCTGTCAAGACATACCAATTGTTGGGGTCCCAGACCTAATGAATCAAAAACTCTGGGAGTGGGCCCAGCAATCCAATTCAGCAAAATCTTCAAGAGACGCTGATGCTTGCTCAAGTGTGAGAACAGCACTGCTCTGTGAAATAACTTGTATTTTGATATAACTTCTGAGCTGCATAGGCCACAAATCATAATGAGAACCCCAATGCAAGTTAGCCTTTCCAGCCCTGTGACATCATCCTCACTGGGAGTTTGTGCTGAATATCTACTGACATTTAGCCTTCCAGTGATTCCTACCCCTGAACACACAGAACTATCAGTGATATTTTTAAAATGACACAGAGGCCACCCCAGACCCAGTCCAGTTATAAAGACAGCTTAGTTTGAGAACCACAGAACTGCCCTGGAGAGACTCCATGAAACTCTGCTAGGCTGGGAATATTTTAACCTCATTAAAGGTTTGTGTACTTTATAACCCACTTTAAGTAAATTGATTTCTTTCCTTCCTGTGAACCTTGGATCCTCTGCCTAGCCAAACCCTCTACCTCATGCCCACTTATTTGCACAGCTGCTAGCATTCATAGAGATATTTGCTTAATACATCTCTGCTTTGCTGCTCCTGTCCCCACCCTGGGTTATCCTGCTTGATCTAAAAAGGTAATGACAAGTTGCGATAAACAGTAAACATTGGCTCACTATAGTTCTTATTTCTCTCATAATAATTTAGAAAGGAAAACAATCTTAAGGGCATGTTGGAGTATTGAGGATTCCATGTTCACTGCCTGGCCCACCAGGGTGCAAAACAGAGTCCTGATTGCCAAAGAAGGAGGCAGTGCCAGCTTTTCTCACCCTTGGGATGGAGGAAAGGGTTTGACTTGGGCCTGAGGCCACAGTAATGCTTTCTGCTCCATCCCCTGTGAATTGCATCTGCAGCTTCCAAAAAAGGGTCATGCCAACGTTCCTACCTGACTTAGGATGAGGAAGTTAAGATCTTGGGGCTGCCTCACTCATCCTGTCACCAGCCAGTGGACAGCATGAGAGAAGTGGGGACCACCAGGCCTGCCCCAGAACAGAGGAAGACCCTATCCCTTTCAGGGATGCATTGCAAAGTGACCCCACCAGTGTGGAAAAATGGCCCAGTGAATTCCTTTTTTTTTTTGCATGTTTCAAATGTAAATTTTATTTATTTTTAATTGTTTTTATTTATATATATTTGACATCAGTTATAATCCCCATGGATTCCCCATCACCATTTTACCAGTGCACCATCACCTCAGTCCCTTGTGCTCTTATCTGCCCTCAACCCTTTCCCTCCCTCCTCCCCACCAAGTGTCCCCAATTTGTCCTTGTTTTTTTGTTTTTATTATTATCATTATCATTATTATTATTATTTCCCTTGATCCTTATTTGGTTCCTGTAACGGCAGGATGGAGGTGGCACTGGAGGCAGGTTCGGGATGGTTCTGGGCAGATGGGTCAGGGAAGGAGAGTCTTGGAGCCCTCGGTGGCTTTTCATGCTTTATTTAGTAGAGGTGGCCAGGTACATGGCAGGCAGGGGTGCCGGCGGGCCAGGAGGCTGGCAGGCCTCCCAGCCCCCAGCGCATCTCACTCTCTCCGCTGCTTCTTCTGTCTCTGCTGCTGCTGCTTGTCAGTACTGTCGGTTGGTCGGTCGGTCCTCGCAGTTCTGTCTGTTGGTCCTCACAGTTCTGGCATCCTCATGACGCCGCCCATTTATGCCCGTGTCCAACACAGGTGCGCCCACTTGCGCATGCCCACCCTGGAATGCTCGCAGCACCTCAGGTGTCCATCATCAGTGGTGGGAGGGTGGAAATACATGATCAACCTTTACCCTACAGTTCCCTTATATTCCTCCTAGGGGGGAAACCATCTGGTATTTTTCTGGATTCCATTTCATAAATTCCATTTATTAAAACTCCTCAGGAAGAAGCATGAAAGGGGTAGAGAAGGCAGGTACTTCCTCACCTCGCACTGCCCAAGAGGCTAGAGTTGTAGATGGACACTGTACAGAGAAGAGTCTCTCTTTATATGTGCAGAGACAGGTGATGGGGCTTCAAGTCCCATGTATTTGGAAGATTCATTTTAAGAAAAAGAGCACAATGTTACAAATATAAAACTAGAAAGGGAAGTACAAATGGGCCCTTATACAGAGGCACCTAAAGTTGAAATTCATTTGCTGCAAAGTAAATTCACCTCTACATAGGCTCTCTTTTTTAAAGTGCTCTAGGTTTTATTTTTAAAAACATCCATCAACCCCAGGTGAACATCTTTCCCAAAACTAAATGACTTTCATTCATCATCATTAACTTTGTGAAATATGTTCTCTGATTTTTTAAGACGCTTTTGGTAAATGGGAATTTCGTTCATAGAAGAAAGAATTTCATATGTACAAACACAAAGACCAACTTCCCGTTTACTTTTTTGTTAAGTAGTATAGTCACATGGCCCATTGTTCAAAAAGGGTAGCTAGTAATGTCTGAGTAAAGTTTGTAACTTTTTAAAGCAAAATGCATTTTTCTATTAAGAACGTAGCCATTGCTCAATACAGTTTTAAAAAACAAAAATACAGCAAGAATCACATTTAATATTAGTATCCAAAGTCGAAACTTAAATCTTTTCCAAATAGGAGTAAATAAAGGAGACCAGTTCTTATGTTGCCTGCCTTTCAGCTTACTAATACCAAATCCTCTCTAATCTTTCAAACGGTGGGTGAGAAATGGGTTTCCATGAGGAAAGGTAGGGAGAACTGGAGTATGGTAGCATTTTGCTGGGATATTGTATGCCTTTGAAATTTATGGAGGCTTCAGGACCCACCACCCAGTGATCTAAAGTCTGGATCACAGATAGTGAGTAGTGTTTTGGTTCAAGTAACAGTTTCATTCTGTGGGGGTTTGTGAGATGACAGGCTCCCTGGGGCGGGGGGTGGAGTGGGGGGGAAGGAATCTGTGATCATTTGCCATGTCTGTCGTGGTCACAGAGGATGGAGGACTAGTCTGAGTGCCACACCCTTGCCATAGTGATCTAAAGGCCCTAAACCAGGATGGAAATTTGCCTTAAAAAAGCCATCTAGAATCAGTGCTTCAAAAATATCAATCAAACAAGTGAATGAATCAAACAAACACAAGTGCACAAGTGAGAACTATGCAGTCCTCACAGTGTGGAGGCTTTGGAAACCGAGGTCTGACAGTCCTTCACCTGCCCGTCCTGGGCACTGGGTATTGGCCCAGAGAGAAGGCTGCTGGGAGCCTTGGGTCCTGCATTGCCAGTGCACGTGTTGCTGGCGTGGGTTTTATGAGACAAGAGAGGAGCAGGGAAAACTGATGCGAATCAGAGGCCTGCCAGAGTCAGTGATGAGCCACAGGAAATGCTTTTGTCTAAAAATATGCCATTTCTGAAAGGAAAACAGTCATTAGAGGGTGTGAGAAGCCCCCATGGGGAGAAAAGCAAAACAGTAAGACACACTGGGAGGCCAGAGGAACAACAAGAAGCCCATTACCCACCCACTTCCTGCGCGATTAGCAAGACTTTAAGAGGATGAAAGGCAAACAGACAAAATGACAACCCACAGACAGAACTCCAGGGGAAGTGTCTGGGGACAGCCTCCGAAGATGCAGCCGGGAGGTAGGAGGAGAAGAAACTGTTCCAGTTAATATTTTTCTTGCATCAGCTGGTTCAGCTATAGATTTGGCTATAATTTCCTGCGTACTTACTCTGTGCCAGGCACAACGAGGGGCTTTGCACACTTTATCTCCTGCAAGCCTGTAAACAACACTGAGAAAGAGGAATGCGCGTCCCAAAGGTCAAGTGACTTGTCCAAAATCACAGAGCTGCTAAGGGACAGACAGGGCTCCGCCTCAGGCTCCCTGGCCCCAAGTCTCTCTCTCATTCCAAAGTGCAGGACCCTTCCCATGACACCAAAGGTCCTGGCCATCCCTGACCTATGTAAGTCAAGACCAGTGTCCCCCGTGACCTGGTGGGCACAGTCATTCTACATTCTTTCTCTGGTCTTACCATGAAGCAAATCTGCTTAAAAGGAAACCGACTGTCCTTCTTATTAGTAACTCACGACCAGCTAAGACACATGGCGGCCACACCAGATCCATCTGCTCTTCCAGGAATCGTGTCGTCTGAGAGAGGGAAGGTAGTAGTAGCACCTAAGCCACAGACCGGGTCCGCAGTCCAGAGTTCCGGGCTGGGCAGAGGAGCATGAGGACCTCAGGTGGAGGAGGAGAGGACAGGCCTCCAGGGCCCTCTGGCCATTAAGGACGTGCCCCCCTCCCCCGCGCCAGCAGCGCCTTGTGTGCTCTGCTCAGGCCACCCTCCTCCACACTTGATGTAGGTCATTTGTCACCATCTGTAGATGAGAAAACAAAGTCTCCCTTCTTGAACCCACATCTAGCAGCTTTTGACTCTCACAAGTCAGAATTTGACATTTGGAAATGCAAAGAGCTGTATCTCCTCCGTGCAGACGTGAAGGGTCACTGCGAGGGGAACACTTTCTTAGTCCCCGCCCCCCCATGCTAAATATTCTTCCGCCCTGAACTCCCCCACCAATATAGAGTCCCCGTCCCCTCTTGGGCACAGTCTCTCCTGCAGTGTTTCCGGCCACCCCCACGAGGGTGAGGAGACAGCTTACAGATAGCTTCCGTGGACTCAGGGTCTCAGCGCAGCCGCCAAGCAGAGGGGTGTCCATGTCTGACTGTCCTGGCTGAGGAAAGTAATGAGTTCTTAAATGCCACCTCCAGTGGCCCCTTTCAGCCCTCCCCTTCATTGATCTTTTTCTTCTCAGCCCTGAGAGGCACTGTGGCCTTCTCTCTCTCTACCTCACCCCCCACCATATCCTCCGGCCACTAAGTCCACTTGACCCTCCCCCTTTATGCCTTTCACACTCATCCCTCTCCTACACCCTGGTTGAAATTGTGCTCTTTGCACCCTCACTATCTCTTCCCCAAGCGCCTACTCTGGGCCCTTTGCTGTTTGCCCTCTCCCGTCCATCTCCCTCCCTGCAATCCTAGTATCTTTCTAAGAGACAAACTCAATTCATTTTCTTCCCTGATGAAAACCTATCAACAGCCCCTGGTGGCCTCTGGAGAAAATGTAAATGTAACCTGACCACCAAGACCCTCCACCATCTGCCCACTGACCATTTCCACTGACCTGTGGCTTTCTGAATATGTCCTCCTCCCCTTTGCCTAACAAACTCCTCTTCATCCTTCAAACCCCTACTTCTGTATCTTCTCTCCATCACACGTTTCCTGATGATACCTCACAACACTGCTACGGTGACACTCCCAGGACTGCACTGTAATTGCTGGTTCACAGGTCTGTTTCTCCCAGTAAATGACTGAACTGTGAGAGGTGGTTTCTGTACTCCCCTTGAGCAATGAATGGATTTGCAACAAAAGGAGATGTTGAAGAACCACATGAGCTAAGTTATGACATTTGGTCCCCAGTGAAGCAGCAGCCCTGGACAGGGCTCAGACCTGAGCAGGTTTAGCCATGCAGGACATTATATTAACGATAGATAACAGCCCAGACATTTTCCCATGTGCAAGAAACTACGCAAAGCTCTTTATCTGCGTTATGTCATTTAAAAGGATTGAGTGAATTAATTTATGTAAAGTGATTAGCACAGAACTTGACACAGGGTGAGCACTGAACAAATGTCAGCAATAAAGTGACAGCTCCTGTAGGGGACATTGCCTTATGCTGAGCAGTGTGCCAAGCACATCCCATGCATTAGCTCATTTCTCACAACCCAGGGAAGGGAGTCTTCCTGTTTACCCCTATTTCACAGATAAAGATGCTGAGTCTTAGCTGGGCTAGATGACTTGCTCAAGACCCTCCGCACACAAAAAATGAAATTAGGCTTCTAACCCAAATCCATCTGCTCTGTGGCCCAGACTCTCCACGTCTCTGCTACAGCAGAGTGCCAGGTAGTCCCTGGAGTTCATCTGGAAAGAAAGCAGGGCAGAGCCTAATGAGATATCCGGGGGAAACACATGGTCCTGGGAGGCTTCCGTTTCTGTCCCCTTTAGTCTAATGTCACATTTTACTTGCCATCTTCCAAGGGACACAATTCACAGGATGCATTGTAGACGGTTTCCTCTTGATTTCGTCTATGTGGCAAATAGTTAGGCCTCCCTTCTAGGCTAGCAGCATAGTGGGAGCTGGAGTCAGTCCCCTCCTTTGTGCAGTTGGGTGGGCTGATGCCGAAACAGTTATAATGATTCAGACAGACCTGAGACACGGGGCCAGTACCTGCTCTGCTACCCACCGAGTGGGGTGGAAAGAGCACAGGGTTTGCAACTAGACCCTCAAGAGCCTTGATTCTGCAGGTGCCAGCTCTGTGACAGGCCAGATGAGCCACGTAGCCTCTCCGAACCTCAGGTTCCTCCTCAATGAAACAAGGCTGAGACTGCCTCTTAGACTGTGGTCAGAATCAAATGAACGTGTGTTCCCCTGCTTGGAAGACTGTCGAATGTTCTACAGTTGCTGCCTGTTAACTCAGAGAAACATTCACTGACATTGAACTCCATCACCTTTCCATTGCTCATCAGTTACACATGCTCGGGTTTCTTCCTGCACCCCGAAAACCATCAGGCTCATTTTAAGTCAGTCCACAGTAAAATCGAGAGTTCTTGTCTCTGAATGGTTAGGCCTGCATCATAGTGGCATGATCCTGAGTTCCCATTCAGCATCTGCTGAATCTCTACCAACAAAGGGAGATGTTGAAGGACCCCCTGCGCTAAGGGGTGGGCTCTCTACCACCCCCTTCCAACACATTCATGTTTTCCTATTAAATATATTTACCCTTTAATTCTAGTCCACAGGCAGTGGGTGTTAAAGCCAGTAGGTTGTGGTTTCTTCCACAGAGGAAAGACTCTGTACTCTCCTTTTAAAACAAAATCTCCCTTGATTTTTCTATCTTTGAACTGGGTAATGTGCCTCTTAGTCACATACTCTGTTACTGAGTCATGGGGTCTCTACCTAACACGCATCAATCAAATAATGACATCAGATATTTAAGAAAGCAGCTTTGTTTGCAAACTGATTGGCAAGGAGATAGGAATTAAACTCAACTTCAGCTCCCCAGTTAAGAAAAGGAATCAGGTCACGTAGCTTTGGGGACAAGGGTTGAAAACAAAGAAGTTAAATTTTGCAGGCTGAAAGCAGGTTGGATGGAAGGAAATGTGGACTTGGCTGAAGTTCATTGACAAATCACAGGGAAGTTCCTATGGGAAAAAGTATCAAATAGCTTTCTTTCAGATAACTGAAGTTTTCTATTTCTTTTTCTATTTCCCCTCTGGATTGCCCCCTCCTCCTCTGCATTCTCAGTCTGCAGCTGGCCTTTGAGCCAGCTCAGGGGTGTTTACTTCTGCTTGCTCAGGCTGGGTTAGATAAACTACATCTGTACATACAAGCCTCCACAAGAAAGTTAGATAAGTTTAGGGTCTGAGACCAATGTGACCTGTTAGTCTTGGTTTCAGCTCTGTGAGCTCTGTCAGAGCTAAAGAAAGAGGAGAAAGGATGAGTCTAGGAACTGGACTCCAGTTCCCAGAAAGCAAATTGGTGGCCTCTTGGAACTGAACTGGAAAGGGCCAAGAGAGGGGAGATGGGCGGGCTCCTCGCCACTAAAGAGCTTTTGAAATCTCTTAATTTGGAGGGAAATTATTCGCCATGTCCTCTAATAGGTACAACATTCCACACAGCAGAAAATCAAAGGCTTAAGAATCATTGATGGGATTCTTGCCTCCACTCACCCTAAGGGCCGCTCCTGAAAGCTCAGCAGCGGTGAACAATGGTTGAAGTAAGGTAGAAAATGCCTTTATTTTTTCTCCAGAGGAGTCAGGTCTCAAATAGCTGAGTTTCACCATTTCACCTTCCCTTGACCTCTAAGGGTTGGCCTGATTCTTGAGGAAATTTTGAGCCACATCTCAGGAGTCTACAAATCCCTCCATGATTTGATCCAGCTACCTTTCCGGTTTCCAGCTACCTGACCTGCCTCTCGCTCTCACCTGCTCCACTCAGAGGGACCTGTACCCTGCACCACCCTAGCCCACCTGCCCGGGTTCTGCCTTTAGCTCCTGACCCCAAAAGACCCACCTCCTCCCCACAGTTCAGTGTACCTAAACCTGACCCATCCTAAAGCCATGATTTTTTTCTAATACCCATCACCACCTGCTTTGCCACCAAGCTGGAACTAACTAGGAAACTCCAAGAATTAATGATGATAATAGTAATAATAATAATAGCAGTTTACATTTTTTGGGTTGCATGCCAGGTTTTATACTCTCCATTCCGTTTTCTCTTCTAGTAACTCATCATGTAGGTATTACTGTGATTTATCCCCATCTCACTAATGAGAAAACTAGGACTTAATGAGATTAGTGCAAATTGCCCAAGGTCATATAGTCAGTGAGTGCAGGAGTCAAGAATTGAACTTGGGGTCTTGTTCTAACCCGATGGAGGGCTGCCCCTCCCGGACTTTCGTAGCACAGAGCACCTACCGCCTTGCACCACTAAGATCAGTGTGCACTTATTTTGTAACTTTTACAGGGCTATGGTTCAGTAGTTATACCATCAATAGGCTGAGCCCTTAGGAACAAATGAGTGAAGGAATTAATGAGAAAATGTGCATCAAACTTGAGAGTTAAGGCAACTTTTATAAGCATTAAAAGGCTTTATGTCAATAAAGATTCATTGAGAATCACATTCACATGGGTTTTGGGCCTGGAGTGGACACTAGAGCCCATTGGCCCCTTAAATGTTCAAGAAATCCCCACTTTCCCACCTGTAAGACCCAAACTGAGCCCTGATTTCCAATGTCCAAGCAGTTTCTTTGCTTTTAGTACATACATAAATGTGATTTATGCATGAGGCCCACACATTAAGATGCAATGTAGTTATTCCAACTGTCATAACGACTGAATTGAATTGAATGGCAATCCACTGATATTTCAACCTTTATAGAAAAAAATTAGCCCGAAAATAATCAATTCGCTGGTGCTTTAGTGACATTGCTAGAACTGCACAAATAGTAGGAAAGGTGATGTCTTGCCTGTCATTTATTAATATGTGGCGTTTTGGTGTTCTGCACCCAGATGAAGGCCACTGAAATGTGACACTAATTTGTCCAAACAGAATTTCTAATAAATACCTTTGATTGTTCCTTTGTCTCTATCCTTTACTAAAGACAGGCAATTAGCAGCGTTTGCAATATTACAAGCAAATGAAATTGGGTCTCTGCCCAGCCCGCCTACAAAGGACTTCTACAGCAATAAAAATAATCAATTGAATTCTTCATTTTCTGCTGGGTTCATGTGATTTCCTTAATAATGTCAGTGCAGATTGTAATTTGCAGGAAAAAAATAAACACCACTTGCATGAGGCGTGAAATTTCAGACCACAAAAATGTCACCTTTCTTACAAAATTGTTTTGTTACAAGGATAGGCAGCTTGGACAACATGAATAGACCTCATGTCTGGTGCCTGATTCACTTTTCATAGAATGACCTATATTTTGTGTCCCAAGCGTAGTCTGTGCATTTCTCTTCCTGAACCTTTGCTCTCCAGCAGCTAGAGAGGGAAAGCAGCACGACAGGATCAAAAGACTGACATCAAACCATTCACTAGCTGAGTGACCTTGGGCAAGCCATTTCACTTCCTCAGGTGTCTGTTTGCTTCTCTGTGAAAGAAGGCACCCAAATGTGAAAGTGCCTGGAATCTGAGTTCGCCATTCTCCTAGGACAGGCCTGGCCCACACTAGGCGTATAGGATATACAGCTTGAGCAAGTGAACTAAAGCATATCTCTCACAGTATTTGGCATGTGGTCAGCACACATTGATTGTGGCTTAACAATTAAGTCTGACCCTCCATAAAATACAGACCTTTTCCTCTGTGGCCTAGCAAACTCTTAACCATTCTTCACGTCTAGCTTCAAACTGAGAAACCTTCACTAGTTAAAAATGATCTGACAACCCTAATCTCCAAGACATTTGTTGTCTATTTGTTGTCACCCAGACCTTGAACTTGTCTCATAATCTTCTTTATCTATTCACAAGAAATTTTCTAGCTGCCCCGTTAGATAGCAAGTTCCTTAAGGGCAGGATCAGCCTTTCATTCCTAGTGATCCCCTGACTTCCTGGTAGTCACAGTGCATGGTAGCTGCTCCAGATATCCACAGATGGATGGGGCAGAGCCCAGTGCCCGTGGAGAGAGGAAAATGCTAAAAAAGATCCTGCCTTTGCCCCTGAGACATGGCAGCAACCATCCTTACTGCTTTCAGTTGAATACTTTGTGTTTCTAAAGACTTCTCTGGGGGCCTCCCTGGTGGCGCAGTGGGTTAAGCAACGCACTATGAGGCAAACCGCAGTCACTGCAGCGCGAGTTCGATCCCTGGCCAGGGAGGTGACCCACATGGCAAAGCAGACCGCTCCTGCCTCGCCCGCTGCTCCCCTCAGCAGTGTGTTTCAGTCAGTCTGCCTGTTCTGCTCCCTACTCTGTCTCTGGTGAATCCTGTGACCACCCCCCCCACACCCCTGGCCTGCACCCCAGTGCTGTATGCACAAATAAATAAATGTTAAAAAAAAAAATAAAGACTTCCCTTCCATAGAAAGTTTGTTCCACTTTGCAAAAACCCTTCCCATTTGTTGGCAGCTGACATCCCCATGCCTGTGGTAGAAGGTAATTATACAACCTCTACGGGGACAGTGGGAATATAGGTCCAACTTTGAATTGCTTACACAATTCTTTTTAATTAAAAACATACACATATCCCTTGAGTCAGTCATTACACTTCTAAATGGTTACCTTACAGATTGCGCTGCACATATATAGAAAGACATTAAAACTATTCACTGTTCAGTGAAAAAAGACTAGCTATGGTTTAAGTGTCTAATAAAAAGGAGGCAGGTAAATAAATCACAGAACATCTACATAGAACACTATGCAGTCTTTAAAAGGGATAAAGTAGACCTGCAGATACTAATGCAGACTATTCTCTAAGATGTGTTAAGTATAAAATAAAATGCCACCCAGTATTTGGCCTAATGTAACTTAGGTAAGAAGAGGGTTTGTGCCCATGTGTGCATGTCTGTGCGTAAAGTATCTCTGGAGCAGTAGCGTCAATGGTGGGGCCGGGGGAACAGCAGGTACATATTTGGCTGTGTTCTGATTCCCATTTTCACAGGCTGAATTTCTTGGTGAGTGTATACATTCTTTCTCTTCGATTCCTTTTTAAAGGAATTCTACTTATTTTTAATAAGGTAATACATCCACATACAAAATCACAAAACATCCCTCCCAGTTCCCACCCCGAGGAAGCTAGTGGAAGCCTCTACTTCTGTTCCCTTTGAGAGGTTGTCCTTGTACTGCAGGTATGCTCTTTAAAAATAATAACAGGGGCCTCCCTGGTGGTACAGGGGGTTAAGTCTCAGCCTTATGAAGCTACTGGCAGCCACTGCAGCGCGAGTTCAACCCCTGGCCAGGGAGAGGACTCACGTGGCGCAGCAGACCTCTCCTGTCTCACCTGCTGCTCCCCTCAGCAGTGTATTTCAGTCAGTCTGCCTGTTCTGCTCCCCACTCTGTCTCTAGTGAAATCTTCTTCCCCCCCCATACACACACACACCTCTGGCCTACACCCCAGTTCTTGTGTGCATAAATAAATAAATCTTTTTTAAAAAAGCATAACAAAGTGAACCGAGGAATGCCTTCACCCACCTCACCTGCCCTCTCCAGCTGCTGCTCTCTCCCTCTCCCCTCCACAGTCCAGTCAGCTTCTGCACAGGGCTGGCTAGAGATGGAGTCATGGACGCACCTTAGGGTCAGCAGACCTGAGCCTGCAGTAAATGACCTCTCTGGGCCTCATCACCTCGTCTATAAAATGGGCACGACTACCTACCTCTGGGACAGGAAGGGTAAGGAACAGTTCGTGAGGGGCAGGCGGGTCACCTAACGGGTGCGTGGAGCCGCTCAGCCCCTAGAGCTGAGCACGCTCGTCCTCTGCTGGGCCCGTCCACCTGGACAGGGTTCCTGGAGGCAGCAGGAGGTGTCCCCTCGCCTCTTCCAATAAGCTCATCCCGTGTTTCCGAAGCAACAGTCTATCATAAACATCGACAGCAAGCAGAGAAACAACACCAGTCTCTCCCCCTGGCTTGGGTATTATTGAAAGGGTTCAGGGTTAAAGCTAGGAAGCCTATTTCTGAGACACACCACGAACCGGGCCTTTTCTAGCAATTCACTTTTTGTGCCAAACCTCCCGCCAGTCAGTCAGGTGGGTGACTGCTCAGGCCCAGGCCAGCCAGACAACCTCCTGTCAGGGAGGTATTAGGGGATCCCATCTTCTGGTGAGAGGGTAACTGGTGAGTGTCTAGGCTGTATGATTTCCAACCTAAACTGTGATCTCCCTACTTACAAAATGATAGGACAAGCACTTACTAAATTCTTTAAAGCTAATCAATTAAATTCTTCAGAAAGGGAGTATTTTAAGTTATCTGTAATTCATTTTTATCATGACCAAAATGAAGTGCAAGTCACAAGAACTGTGTAGAGTTCAGATATGATAGTCCTTCTTTCAAGGTTACTCAAGATTAAGGGGCAATCGTTGGTAACCAACATTTGTCCATGGCCCACAGCCAATCAAGTAACAGTTGGAGAGAACTAATCTAAGTCTCCTCCCAACTTCAGGGGACTCTGATCTAATATTTGGCAAGTAATCAATTCTCATACACACCCCCACCCACTAGAGACAGGGGGAGAGGGGTTCCAAAGGAGCCTGTTGTCAGAGAAGAAGGGAACAGCCTGTGTCCCTGCCTGGTATCTCACTGCGCTAGCACCATCATTTAGCATTCAGGTTCTATTCTCCCGAATAAACCACACATACAAAGCAGAAAGATGTTTCTCCATCTATTTTTTAAGTAAATTTGGGGAGTTAAAGAGTGCAGCTGCCTCCACTAATGCCATGCTCATTGAGTAAAAATATCTCTTAGCAAGTTGTCCTAAATCAATTTTTTTAATGAGTCTCTTTTCTTCCTACTTAGTATTGGTAATTTAATAGCTCTGTGGAAAGTGCTATTAAGGCGAGAAAACTAAGTATTTTCTAATTTATTCTCCGGGAGATTTATCTGTTAATCAAATATCTTAATTCCCTCCATACTTAAAAAGGGCATTTTAAAGTGACATTCCCAGCCATTCCACATGACTCCTTAAGTTTTATTGTCTGTTTCTAAATTGATGTCCTACATGGGCCCTCTTCTTGAGGGCTGAGGGACATGTTTGAGAATGTTTCCATGGAAATTTTGAGTGACTCTATCACTGGAACTCAGTCTATTCAAGAGATCAGGCCACTAAAACCCCAGAGGATCCCCACTCGGTCCTGTCTTTGGCCTGTCCTTCTCCAGGCAGGGGCAGTAAACACACAGGCCTCAAATTCTGTCATTAGTATTTCAATTCCTCTTCATCACAGACTCTAAGAACTCTTTTTGTTGATTATCCACGGCACACCCTCCAAGCACCACCATACAGGAAGGCGCCTGAACCTTGCTCCTGCCCTCAAAGGGGCCTCATGCTGGGGGAAGGGAATAACAGGCGTATTTAACTAACTGCAACACGTGGATGCCGCTTTGTGCAAGCAAGATGTTGCAGGGGCCATTCATGTAATTTCGGCACCCAATGTTTATTCAACATTTGTAATAGCCAGGCGTGGTGCTACTCGGAGTATTACCCATAGTCATTCATTTTGTCCTCATAACAACTAACTGAGATAGATACTAGTAGCATCCCTTTGTGCTGATGAGGAAACAGATGTACAGGGTGGGTAAATATCTTGCCCAAAGTCACACAGTCAGGGTGAGGGCCAGTTTCTGAGCCCAGCAACTCTGACCCCCACGGTCATGCACCTACCATTTGGCTACCCTGCCTCTCAAAATTCTTGTCCTCTATATCCAAATGTGTCTAAAATCAGCTGCAAATGGAATACACGGGCTGAGAATGTTACAGAATAGAAGAGGAAGTAGCATCTATGCTAAAACCTGAGTTAGAAACAGGAATTAGCTAAGCTACCATGGACGAAGTGGGTTACAAGTTGAAGTTCTGGGTGAGGAAAGAGTGGAATATGTCCAAGGACTTGGCAAGAGGGTGGAGAGAAAGGGAGAAAGTAGCTCAAGGGGTAGCTGAAAAGAGGGCAGGAACCATATCACGCAGCACCTCCCTCCAGGCCAAGGGTTGTTGTGACCGGGTTCCCCAAGAATAATAGGAACTTATCAAAGGGTGTTGGCAGGGGAATGACACATCAGCTTTGCACTATCCAGTGACCACTCCAGCTGGTGTAGAATAGACTGGAAGGGGACAAGGGTGAAAGAAAGGAGGCCCGCAGAGGCAGTAGTCAGGAGAGAGTTGATGTTCCCTTAATGGGGTGAGGGATGGAAAAAGTGGGTTCAACAGAGACTTGGGAGGTAGTGTCAGCCGGAAATGGTGATTGATTCTGAGGTGTGACGAGAGGGAGGTGTTGGTGGTGGTTCAAAGACTGGGTATTCACGGGGTCAGAGAGCACTGAAGGTGGGAAAAAAATCCCACACAACAGCCACATGTACTGAATACCACACTTCTAGGCCACAGAACCCTTCTGTACCTTGATTCACACTGCCGCCAGTCCACTGAGTGTCCTTTCCCAACTCAGCCTGAAAGATTCAGCTGGAACATCACTTCCTCCATACACCTACATGCTGAGCTCTCTCCCAGCTCCTTGTACAACGTTCTCTTACTCTAACCTCACAACGAGGAATCTGCTGCTGTTCCCACTTTACAGAGCACCGATCAGACAAAGTTCAGAGTTGATTGGTCATTCAGGTGGTAAGTGGGGCAGCCCACAGAGATCCGGTGCTGCCTCCACAGTGAAACAGGGACAGGTCAACCTGGTCCCCTTTTTTTCAAAGATAGCAAGGTAACTTCAGGTAGATTAAACTTTTGAACTCGAGGAGCAATGAGAAATTCTGAAGCACTAATGTGGGGTGTATAACAAGGGGCAGATGAGGACCGGTGGATCCAAGGCAGCTGTGCGCCCCATAACATGCTTCTCATCGGTTTCTTCACCCGTGCTTCAGGCCCCCAGAACAGGGCTTCCCTCTTCCTCCTGGAAGTGGGTCCAGTGGAAAGACAGCCCACAGCATCGCCAAGCACACACTATGTATCTCTGTTTTCCTGATGCCTCCTTTGTGCTGCCTCTCCTTGCCATGGCCCTCCGCTCTATCCATGTCACTCCTGCGTGTCACTGTCCCTTTCCTGATGACTGCCCCCTGCCTGGCTCTTTTGGCTCCCCATTATGGACCTACAGAGAGCCTACTCTGGGAATCATCTTACCTGGAGCATCCCTGCCTCAGGCTGGGTGTAGCCGCTATCTGGGTGCAGCCGCTGGTCTGAGGCATCTGCTGGTTTGTAGAAGTTTGGTGTTAACTAGGTCGTCCATCTAGAGCAGGATACTTGGTCACCCTAATTAGGTGTGTGGAGTCATCAACTTACTGCAAGCCCAGCAAACGTCCAAGCTGTCTTGTATTCATTGTTTCTTTCCTCGGTGCCCTCTGCTAAAGCAGCCGTGACTCCTCAAGATGAGGTTCTGTGTCTTGTTCATCCCAGACCTCATCGGTGTCTGAGCATGGTGTGCTGTGCGAACGTCCAATACGAGCAGAGTCGGGGAGCTGGTAGAGGCCAGCCCCTGCCGCACAGCAGTCAGAGGAAGGAAGCAATCAGAGGGCACCCACTTTGGAAGCATGCGAGCAAAATTCATAACTTGAGGAAGGCTGAACCCTGGCCCATGAGAGTCAAAGAACAGTCTTGCTTTCTGTAGGTTTGTTTTATTTGCCAGCTAGCAGCCTGGGGGATCATCTCATGGACTCCCTTCCTAGGTGCATTTAGCTGCAAAGAATTCAATGGGAGGTGCTTAGCAGCAAACAACCAGTGAACAAGCATGAGAGAGGAAAATAATAATAACAAAAGAGGGTGGGAGGGGGTTTTCCAGGCCACTTGTGAGCCTGTGGCTACCGTGGGTGGGTGTGGAGTGGCAGGGGGTGCTTCTCTTCTCCATTGTTCTCAGCACATGCGCATCTTGCTGCACCATGTATGACACCAGCTTGGTATCACCTGGCCCCTAAATTTCATGAGATCCCTTTCTCTGATGATCAGCTGGGAAAACACTGGCTGAACCCCATCCCTTATGAATGATTAAGAGATGATCAAGAGTAGTCCCAACATACTCGCTGACTTTAGAGTCCTCTGAGAACCAAGCTCTGAGAGTGAAAGGCCAGCACCCCCGCTGTGCTGTTTAGCACCTGAGTCAGCTTAAGTAGGTCAGCTACTTAACCTCACAGGATGTCAGTGACTTAACCCCCCTCCTGTGTAAAAGGGACAAAGGGCAACAACGAGACACCCAGACATGGTGTCTCTGCTTCACAGCATTATATTGGAAAAAAATGATCAGGCAACACTTAGCAGAGTGCTAGGGACATAGTAGATGAACAATAAACTTCTGCAGATGAGTAGTTTTTATTTTTAGTGGTGACGGTAGCATCACTTTTATTGGACGCTTAAAACTTTTTAAAGTGAAAAAAGCTATGTAGTCAATCTGGGCAGTTCCCCGTGTTGTTGATGGAAAGAACCTAAATAAATAGGTTCCAGACAATTTGTCGCTTAAACTGTCTGCATTTTTGGGTATCAGTGGTATTATCTCCCACCTGAAGACTCTTGCTCTAGAACTGTGCGGCCCGAACTTGCAACTAATTATAGCATTTCCAGGGCACCTACGATCATTTAGAAGCAGCTTTCTCAAGAGTTGGGACTGAAATAAATGGGCAATTAGCAGGTTTAACAAGATTTTCTTTTCCCCCCCACACACCCCAAGTACCTAACACATTAAGTTGATCACAACAGTTTTTTTAAGGAAATTCGGCTGACGTATTTGTGGGCTTTGAGGTAATCTTGTGCCGCCATAGATTCATCATGAAATCCTATCCCCAGGAGCATTGTGGGACTGGGCAGGGAAGCCGGAGGTCAGGAGAGCCAGGCTCTGCGCGCTGGGGGCACTGTGACCTAACATAGGGCACTCTGCGACTCCAGCTTCTGCTTCCTTATTGGGAAAATGAGGAAGGAGACTTACTCGATCCCTGAGGCTCCTTCCAACTCAGGAATTAGAAGGTCCTCAGAGACCAGTGCCCATGTTAGGGTTGGTCGCTGAATGACATGTGGCCTCCAGATGCCTCCATTTCCTGAGCTATGTCATTCAGCCAACAGTTATTTCTTCCATCCCTGTGAGGTACTAGGCACTGTGCTACATGTCTGGAAAACTCGTCCCCATGACCATCCTCCCTAGGCAAGCTGAAGGAATGAATGCCTTCACTCTCAGAGTTAGGTTCCTTGGAAAGAATACACTTCGTTCCGAGTCCTGAGTCCCGAGTCCCTCTCTTCTCTACAGGGAACTGCCTCTCAGTCTTGGCCAGCCTCTGAAATATGTCAGACAAGGGGGGGTCTTCAGTACAAAGTTACCCCATATGGGAGTGGAAGAAGTTCCAGGACAGAAGAAACCCAGTATCTCATCATCCAGTCTCATGGTAAAATGATTCTACAGATGGGCAAGCTTCTTCCCCTTACTAATTCCTTATGATAGTACTGGGGGTAGGGCGGGGGGGCACTCAGTGAGGACAACACCCCAGCATTTTCTGACAACCTGGAGATGCATTACATAATTTTGAGAGGATTTAGGAGTCCCAGCCCTACCACCTGAGAGACTTAACCTGACTTCTGCTGACTTAACTTGTCATCTGCAAAATGCATGTGGCGATTTAATAAATAAAGCTGAGCGTACATATGAAATTGCACCATAAACTGTAAAAATAGATGTGGTTGGTCCCTCCTGGCCTCCCCCCACTCTGTGACAATACAGATCTGACCCTACAGTAAGCGGAAGAGATGGTGATCTCCTTGGTTGAATTTGAACAGCACCATGAGGTTTTACCTGCCCAAAATATCTTCACCCACAGCCTAAAATACAACCATGGATGACTCATTCAAGCACCCTATTACATAGCTTTGCCAGCTGTGACCTACCTGCTTATATTATGAAGGAAAATTATATTCACTGGAACTTTGCCACATCCTGATCCCTTTGCAGCCCTTAATTCTTTTCCCAAACCAGTGTACAAGATAGAGATGATGGTTCAATATATTTGAAAAGCTGGTAAACTGAGTCTCAGAGGGTTTAGGAAACTTGCTACAGTCCCACATGAGTGATGGGGGTCAAGACTGAATTGTGGGTGGGGTTGGGAAAGGGCCAGCCCATTGGACCCTGCCAAGGGAGAGAGGTCTGTGGGAGTCGCTGATGCACCCCACCAGCATCCCATCGCTGGGCGGGTTCACAGCTTCTTCCAGCTCAGTGCCTCCAAGGACCGTTCACCTCCACTATGACGAGTAGAGCTTCTGTTTGGAATGAAATAAAGACTATTGATGCTGTTCATTTCCTGAAACAGCATATCCCCTCTGGCTAATCTGGCAATATTATTTACAGGACTCTCGAATGCCCCTTTGTAGCTGAGTGGGTGGATAGGCATCTCGAATATTTGGCACTGCTGCTCCTCTGAGAGCCAGCACTGTTCATTGGATAATTAGTCTGTTGTCTTCTCACCTCAGGAGAAAATGCACGACGCCCTCTTTCCAAATCTGGTCCATCACGCTAGCAACACTTGTATTTTTAGAAGCTGTTTTTCCCTGATAGTTTCACAACCTCTAATCTACCACTCCCCAGATGAATATAAATTAAAACACAACATGAAATTTGGAGAAATACCTTCTGCCATCATAATCTCCAGCTCCCTGAACCTACGACCAGGAGTGGGTGGAGCACAGACTGGTCTCCAAAGCAACGGGAGTGGGAGCGGGAAGGAGAGGCGTTACCTGGTCACTTCCGGCTCCGAGGAATCGCTGTCAACCGGTTATTAGGGAGGGGAGAAGCTCTCCAGAAACTTCAGTTCTCTGGGAGCCCAAAGCCAGAAGTGTGGAGGGCTGTAATTACACCCAGGTGGAAGTCTGACCCCAGCCCACCTGCTCAGGAGAGAGCTCTCCCGCTGAAGAGCAGGGAAGGAGCGAGCTCACAGGGGATTGGGTTCAGAGACTGCAGCCTCAAAGTCATTCTCAGATGTAGCCCCTAAAATCTGGAGGTGAGAGAACAAAGGCCCTTTAAGAACAGTAAAGGCATCTCTGTCTGAAGGGAGGGGCGCCCAGTTCACAGCTGCTGACAGCCAGTCAACAGAGATAGAGGTACTTCCACACAGCCCCTCCCCAAGAGCCCAGGAGAACCCGAGGCAGGAAGCTTAGAAGGCACTTCAAGAGGTGACAGCGCCCTCCAGCCCCAGTCCAAGGGCCAGATATCGGTGTCTTAGTGCAGTGGGCAGTGCCCTAGAGAGGTCAGAGCCGGGGATGGAGCCAGATAGTCCCAGGTTCTAGTCCTTGATTCTTTCTCTATGGGCTGTGTGATCTTGGGCAAGTCACTCAACTTCTCTGAGCCTCAGTTTACTGAGCTACAAAGTGGGGATAGTTATACTATTAACTTGGTTGTGAAGTTAGGGATAAAATGAATGAATTGCCTAGCAGACTACCTGGAACATAATAGGTGCCAAGGTTAGTTTAATCTGCCCCCACAGAGAAATTCCTGATGGGTTCCTAAGTAGAATCTCACTGAACAAGTTTTGTCAGAACCAGAAGACTTGGGTTCAGAGAGCTGTTTAACCTAAGTGAGAGTTCATGGTGCCAAAACACCGCCTGCCAGATTCCAGGTTACCCCTTCTGGGGTGCCAACAGACCTGGAGTCTGGGCCGTGAGGTGGGGTTTTCTGCGCAGACTTTCACAACGTGACCTAGGGTCAGGAGTCTGCTGCTCTCTCTAGCTACATTTCTGATGCGTCGATACCTTGACCCAGGCCGGCAAAGACAGAGCGTTCACTGTTCAGCTTTACAGCCCTGCAGCAGGACTGTGCCTGCCAACTGCAGGCGCCCCACCCAATTCTGGCGGTAGAGAAAGCCCCAGTTCCCAGAAGTATAACCACCCTCACCCACGGGGCCTGGCTGTTTCGCTACCTGTGAAGGGCAGGGTGGGGTGGGCAGGTCGGGCAGGGTGGGCAGGTCAGGCAGGTCGGGCAAGTGGAGGATACCTAGACCGTATTTTCTGCTTATGGCCATGGGGAAATCTGGAATTATTATTATGTAGCTGTAATAGACTATATTTTCTATAATTGACCTATATCACTGGAATGGAATTATTGGGATATATATATGTAGCTGTAATATAAACAGAATGTAACTGTACTAGCTAACCCCTATTCTTACTATACGGCAGTCCTGTGCTATGCAGTATCTCTTGCCGTACTGCCCACAAATATACAAGCCACAGACTATCATCCAACCCTATGTTGTAGATGAGGACAGTCCAGAGAGGTTAAGTTATTTGCCTAAGAAAACACCGTCCATAAAAACCCAAATCCCCACTCGGGCAGTCTGACTTCAGATCTGTGCCACTCAGCTCTGTAAATCAGTCACCCAAACCTACAAGCTGGTCATGGGTGACCGAACTCGAAAGATCTAATCTGTGGACCAGGAAACTGGCGGTGGCCACAAATGTCACTGTCACTGCATCTTCACCTGGCGCCAGAAGTTGCCCTGCGTTCCTTTTTTTAAAACTTCATCCCTTTCTTTTTACGCTACAAAGATGCCTTTGAATAAGATCTAATCCACATCAGATGTTCTACTGGGACTTATTTACAAGGCCATTTCCTCCAGACAGCCAACTGAGAGCAAGAAGGAGAGGCCCGGGCCTCCCTGGTGGCGCAGTGGGTTAAGCAATGCACTATGAAGCGGACCGGACCGCAGCCACTGCAGCACAAGTTCGATCCCTGCCGCCGGCCAGGGAGGGACCCACATGGCGTGGCAGACCTCTCCTGCTGTGCCCGCTGCTCCGCTCAGCAGTGTACTTCCGTTGATCTGCCTGTTCTGCTTCCCGCTCTCTATGGTGAATCCTCTCACCCCCACCCCCACACCTCTGGCCTGTACCCCAGTGCTTGTATGCATAAATAAATAAATCTTTAAAAAAAAAAAAAAAAAAGGAGAGGCCCTAAGCAAATCTGCAATAGCACATCAAAATTTATTTTTCCCAGTGTGCCTCTTATTTCTCATGTTTTTCATTCTCCCAATGATCTGGAACCTTCATACAGTCATAAAGAAAACTCATTTAATAAGTAGACTCACCTAAGGATGCTTCCCACACCCCATGATACCCTACCTTCTCATCAAAATCAAACTCTTCCATCCCCCAACCTCATCAGGGATTTTTTAGGAAAAATTAAGGCCACAAGATTAGGAAGCTCCAGTGACTAGCAAGGCAAGGAGGTTTTCTCTTGACCACTTCCTCCCTGACATTCCCCAGACTGCTCCCTTGGACTAGCCTTTAGGGTGATGGGGCCTAGCATGTCATTTTGAGTTGCTTAGTGTTAATTCCACAAAAGTTATGTCACATAACTAGGACAGCATCAGGAATTAAACAGATAATCAATCAAGACTCAACATACATTGGATCTATATTTGCCTAATATAGGGTCTAACACATTAGAGTCTATAGTTCTCCATCTCAAAAAATACTGAACCATGTATAAATAGCTCACTATAAAAAGAATTCAATGTATTATATTTAAAACAAATACTCCTTAAGTAGCAGCTTCATCTCCCAGGGGCATTTTCCTTATCAGAGGCCTATGAGGATGGTTAACCCAAAGGGATCCATCCATCACATGTGGTGAAGTCTTGTTCACTAGAACAACTCAGGCTCGAAGAGGTTTTGAGAGACGAGGGGAGAGGCCCTGGAAGAGGTCATCTTACCTCCTAGCACAGAGGATATAGTAGTTGTGCTGTGTAACAAATTACCTCCTAAATCTAGCAGCTTAAAATCAGAAACATTTCCTATCTCGTGGTTACCAGGAGTCATTCATCTGGAAGCAGGGTTTTCTGTGAGGCTGCACTCAAATTCAGGGTCTCGTGAGGTGGTGAGCCAGCAGGATTTGCTGTCATCTCAAGACTCAACTGGGACTTCAGAGTCCCTTGCAAACTCACTCAGGGAGCTAGTAGGCCTCAGCTTCTGGCTGGCAGACAGTCCTGCTCCTTGCTATGGGCCCTCTCCATGCAGCTGCTCGAGACCTTCCAGCTAGCTTTCCACAAAGCAAGAAATCAGGGAGCGGGAGAAACAGAAAACCCAAACAAAAGGCCAAGTCTTTACAATTTAAGCCCAGTGGTGACATGCCATCACTTCCGCTGTGTGTTATTTCTCACACAGGCCCACCTGGAACAGTGCAGGAGGAGGCCACACAAGCGTGTGATACCAGGATGGGGGGAAGGGCCCTTAGAGTCTGGCTGTCCCAGGAGAGTACAAGGCATGATGAGGTCTCCAGTTGGAAGTATCCAAGTATCCAGATGCAGCCACCTACTGTTGGGCATGTGCGTTAACCTCAATTGCCTCAGTTGGCATTTCCATAAAATGAGAATAACATCACCGCTAGGGCTCAGCAATGTCTATGAAGTCACGCTGTACCAAGTGAAGTGTTCTGTTGGGCAACATTGTTTTGATCATTGCCAGTAGTAGTGACGCACAGTTCTGGGGAGCCCTGCTTCGCTGAGCTTCACTCTCTGTATAAATCAGTGCCAGTGTGTGTTTCAGATTGCCAATTCCCAAAGTCAGATGATGAAGTGTTGCAAAATACAGCTTGGGTAGGGCCTGCCTCTGTAATGATCTGTTAGAACTGATTTATAATTAGCCTTTCACCTCAGTGCTAACAGGGAGCCTGAACTTCATACTCATACTTGCTTGGAAATGATCTGTTCCCTTCATTTAAAAGTCCTCCCTTCATCACGTTTACTTAGTAGCCCTAGTTTTTCTATCTAACAGACGAATAAAAGTCAACATCAGCTCAGCCTTCTCTGAGGTATTAGTGGTTCCCAACCGCTGACCTCTGAAGTCATGGGTCACAGCTGAGACCACCCCCTCCCCAGATGAACTCCCCTCTCTGGCCCCTTTCCTGCCCAAGAGCTCCCAAGACAGAGGGCTTAACTCTAGGCATTTAGAACAACCAAGAACTTTCTCACTAGGAAAAGCCTCTTTCTAGAACCCCAACAGCTGCTGGTCGATGAGCACAGCATGGCAGTTGGGAGCCTGTGATGCTAATCCCAGCTCTGATCCTCATCTGCAGTGTGGCCTTGAGCAGATAATTTCATTGCTCAAGCAATTTAGTTCTGGTTATCAAAGCCTGGATGAGCTTCTCAGGTATTCACTGAGCACTCCTTAGTCTTCTCCAACGCTCCCTCTCTCACCTGCCCTATAGCACCCCACCGAAACCGAAGTATATGGTACAGATAGAGGTCCTCACAGCGTTGTAATTTTCCATTCCTTCTGAACACTGGCAGGACTCGCCCGTGTGTGTCATGCACCAGGCGTGGAACCATCATGGCTCTGGGCTGGTCAAAACACCACTGCTAACCCTTGTCAAGTGCTCACTATGTACAAGGCTCATTAAGCCTTTACAGCAGCCCGAGGTCATATTTATCATTATCTCCATTTTACAGATGAGGAAACTGAGGCTCAGAAAGGGTTAGCAATTTATTCAGCCACCCAGTCTGTGTACAGCAGAGGATCCAAATGCAGGCAGTCTGGGACTAGAGTGGGCTCTGCTAAGACTGAATCCTTTTTCCAGGAAGAATGTGAACTTTTTGTTCTGAGGCCTTATTTCTTTAGCATACAGTCAGCTTCCAGAAGTATTTGCTGATTGATTACAGGCGTCTGTCCTGGGCACTTCAAGCATATGGTGAAGCAGCAACTCTATCCCTACCTTCCCAGAACATATGGTCTAATGTGTTAGAGCAGACAAATCCAAACTTTTCATAGACTCACAGGATTTAAAAGGAATGTTTTCTCAACTTTCATTTTGCAAATAAGGGAAAGGAAACGGAGTGAGTTGCTTCTGATCACACAGGAACCTGCAACAGCCAGGACGGGAGCTCTGTTCTATCAGGAGTTCAGTCTGGGGCAGTGGTCCCCAGTCCTCAACTGGGGTGGTTTTGTCCCCTCACACCCAGGACATTTGGCTGTCTGGGGACATTATCTCGCACCAGGGAAGAGGACACTCTTGGTATCTGGTGTAGTTGCTCAGTATCTACAGTGCACAGAACAAGCCACGCCCCCCCCACCCCCGCCCCAAGCAAAGGCCTATCTGGCCCCAGATATGAATAGTTATGAGGTTGAGAATCCTGTTCTAGGGGGCTCCAGTTCCCTGTCAGGCCCTCAGTCCTGGTTATTAACATGGAGTCACCTACCGCTGGTTCTTTGGTTCTAGTGTCCAAAAAAAGTACATATTTTGGAGGGAAAGCTCATGGAGGGAAAGAAGTAGGCATGGTGACAGAAAACAAGATCCCGCTTTCCTGGTGGACAAAGTCAAACTCCATAAATCAAGGCCTCTGTTCATAAAACAGAAGAGTTATCGACTGTTTGAAATCAATGCTTGCGTATCTTTCCAGAGAGAATACTAACTCTGAATACCTTGTTTATGTGTTAGCATAATTTAGGCCAATGCTAACAAAATGAATTGACAGAACCCAAGCCCTGCTACAGAAATCCTCCCTCCCACGTTAAAGAAAGTCCCGTTTGATGGATGTGATGGAGTCAGTGAGGTAAAATGCATTGTCCTTTTTTAAAAAAATAACTGGCCCCTTAGTGTCCATTGGGAAATTGCAGTACTTAGAGCTGCCACCGAGGAGGACATAATAGACAGCTCTCATTCCGAAGCAGCTGAGCTGACCAGTGGGCTGTAAATCCAAATATCCAGGTGCAACCCATGCCTCAGCCCCCAGCAAATGACAAACGGCCCCTTGTCAGTGCTGGCAGGTGATGCGCCACCCCCATCCCACCTGCGACAGTGAGACAGTCTGTCAGCAGCCACTCATTCTCAGGACCAGATGCAGAAGGGGGACAGTCAGCCTGTGGCTACTGGGAAGGGAAAGAGAGGCCTTCTCGGGAAGTGTAGCTCCTGCCCCTTGCGGAGTAAAGCGCTGGCCGATCCAAGAGCACTTCTTCCCTGTGTGCTCATCACGGGGGTGTGAGCACCCTGAAAATATCTCGAAATTGCGAGAACCTAGAAGACATCTTGAAAGCATTAGCCGGAAACCTCCGCATCCATTCCGCCCTCCCTCGTTCCATCACTCTGCCCAGAACCCATGTGGTAGGCGCCAGCCCTTGCTCCCCAAAGGTGTGCACTCCACCCCCAAACAACTCCTCTCTGAAGGCTGCTCTTCCCGGACTCTCTGTCAGGGAAATGCCATTCCCACAATATGCCCCTGTAGTGGCAGGAAGGGAGCACACTGGGCAGGGTTCGGGATGGTTCTGGGCAGACAGGTCAAGGAAAGAGAGTCTTGGAGCCCTCGGTGGCTTTTCATGCTTTTATTAGTAGAGGTGGCCAGGTACATGGCAGGCAGGGGTGCCGGGGGGCCAGGAGGCTGGCAGGCCTCCCAGCCCCCGGCGCATCTCACCCTCTCGTCTGCTGCTTTTCTCTTTCACTGCTGCTCTCATCAGTACTGTCGATCCTGTCGGTCTCGCGGTGCCGCCCATTTAAGCCCGTGTCCAACTCAGCTGCACCCACTTGCGCATGCGCACTCTGGAATGCTCGCAGCCCCGCAGGTGTCCATCGTCACAGTGGTGGGAGGGTGGAAAGACCTGATTGTTCTCTGACCCTACAGCTCCGATGCCCAAGGACTTCCAGCCAGACCCTTGGCACACTCTGCCCCTTCACGCCCATGGCTGGCGTGGCTCAGCACTGTCGGGCTGTGCATCGTTGTTCTGCCACCACTGCAGTGCTGTCACCACCGCCGGGTGCTCTCTCACGCTCAGCCACTACAGCTGACATGCCGGGGTGGAGTGTAGGTTTCAAGAGCCCTCAGCTGCCCGAGCCCCTTCCCTGATCATGAATTCATGATTTTGTATTCCTTTTCTTAGTGAGGACCCCCAAACTGTTCTATGGCTCAGGCCCACAGAACCTAGCTCTCTTCTGCCCACAGAGCCCTACTTTGCATGTCACAGGTGCTTAATAAAGATTGGTGGATTAAAAAGAATGAATCCTGACTTTAATTACAATTAATTAGGAATCTGTGTGTAACAGGACAGAGAAGATTTGTGTTTCCCTCAGGCAGGCTTTAATAATTCTTCTATCATCAAACCAAAAAGAATCAGTAGAATCTTCTATCAGCTCCTCCAGTGGTTCTCAAACTCCAGTGTGCAGCAGAATGCCCCGGAGGGCTTGTTAAAACACAGTTGCTAGCACAGACCCTCCCCCTACACATACACCTCCCTACCCTCGCTCAAACCCCCTCCTTCCCGCTGCCCTAGTGTCTGGTGTGGTAAGTCCCAAGCGGGACTGAAGGACTGAGAACTTGTATTTCTAGCAGGTGCCCAGGCTCTGCTGCTCCTCATTGGAGGACCACCTGGAGCATCACCACCATGCTCTGAGGGCAGAGGTGGTGAAAAGTGGTTCTTGGGGAGGGGCCAAAAGCCCTTACCCTTTCTATTATAAAGCAGATCTATATACAGTGTGCGGAACGTGGGCGTGGTGCAGTAGTGAGCAGCCCATACGCCATCTTCCAAGGCAGAAGGCCTTGCTCTGCTGAGCTCCAGGAACCTGAGCCCCCCAACATCCAATCAGCCACCAATCCAGGCCCACTCTGTGCCCTAGGCGCTCTGCTCGCCCGAGGCCCAGTCTTCTGTGTCTCTCCTGGGAGTTCCCACTTCTCATCTAGCCCCAAGTCTGCCCAGTCCAGGAGCCACCCTGCCCCAAAGTTGTCTGCCTGTCAAATTGATCCTATTGCCATGACTTCACAGTCCTGGCCCAAGCCAAAACGAGTAACGAGCAGTCCCAGCTGATTTCATTCTGTGGTAACTAGGATATGGCCAGAGGTCACTGCTCAGGAAGGCCTGACTCAGCACAAGAGCTGCAGAAGTAGACCCAGGTGGGGCAGAGAGGGTACACCAGATGCAAGATGATTGGGCCTCAGGAAAGGGGACAGGCTCTTGTTCCAGCTGAAACTTAGGGATCCCCCAGCCTCCTGATAGTTCCTCAGATGATAAACTTTGGGAGGAAGTGAGGTGTCGAAAAAACATGGGTTTTGGATATCAGTTCATACAAACTGTGGGAGCACGGATAGGTGACAGTAACATCCCCATTCCCACCAAGCCTCCGTTTCCTCTCTATAAAATGGGGTGGTGAGACCGAGCACTAACACACATGGTGTTGCTGGTGCCGGCATCAGGGGCTGTTTCTAGTCCCTTCGCCATCCTGCTTGCTCTGCTCTGCGCGTGCTCCAGAGGCCATGTGCCTCTGTCATGCGCACGTCCACACCCAGCTGCAGCTCTCTGTTGTCACCTCCCTCTGCCAAAGCACATGCTCTGGTAATGCAGCCTACACTCGCTGAAGGTCGGACAAGACACTGTACAGTGTTTACTCCTGCTGAAAATTAGGACCGAATGAGCCCATGTGCTGACATTAAGCCACAGCTCACTGAACAGTTTAGTTTAGGGTTCAAGTGTAAGCCTGCTTGGTTTTTGTTTTATTTATTTATTTTTATTGCGGTAATGTTGGTTTACATTTTTTTGGTATTTGGGGGTGTATGGGCCACCCCCCCACTTCAACTATTACTGTAGTGCGTCCACCACCAAAGCACCCATGAACCACAACTTCAGTCTGCTGTGCTCCCCGTCTTGCTCTTACCCCTCTCTCCCCTCCTGCTCCAAGTTTCTCAGTTCTGTCTTCCAGGGTTAGTGTTTAGGTTTGGTTTTATCTGTTCCTTTGATTTGTTTCTCTATATTTTACTTATAAGTGACAGATCTAGTATCTGTCTTTCTCTTGACTCATTTCAGTTATCGTAATCCCTTTCCCAAGTGTAAGCCTGTTAATCTCTCTCTCTCTCTCTCTCTCTCTCTCTCTCTCTCTCTCTCTCTCNTTACTCTCTCTCTCTCTCTCTCTCTCTCTCTCTCTCTCTCTCTCTCTCTCTCTCTCTCTCTCTCCTTCCCTCCCTCCCTTTGTGAAATTTTGCTTCTAGGATGTCTTCTAGCTTCTTGACATCAGAATCCTACCCTCTGTTATTATCCAAATCAGTAACAGACCCAAGGACTGCACGCTAAGCCAGAGCCCAGGAATGTTTGCCTCAAGAACACGGCAGCCCATTCAGTCATATGGGGTTGAATTAGTGATCACCAACCTAGCCAGTCTTACAGCCAGTCCATACTTCTCCTAACTTTTAACAAAGATATGATTGAGAAACCTTTTCACATGTGTTACTCATGTCCTGACGTTCTTTTCCAGCCTTTCACCCCTCACTTATCAGCCTCTGAGTCCTACTGATTCCGCTTCAAACAGCTGTCTGCAGACTGCCCTTCTGTCCATCTCTGAAATGACACACCTCGTTCGCCCTTTCAGCTCCCGCTAGGCCACTGCAGAGATTCCCTACGCGGTCTTCTCACCTTTATACCTAGGTCATTCTGGAAAAGACAGCGGCTGCTCAGCATGGGTATATTCAACTGCATACCTCGTCTCAGTGTGATCATTACCCAGAAATCACCCCTACTGCTTTTTATGCTTAGAATTTTAATTTTTTTCAATTCTACACGCTAGTTTTTCTTTGGTGATGACAGATCTCCCAAAATGACAAAGAATTTAGAAACATTTTCAAATTATTTTTAACATCTACATCAGTGAACAAAGAACTCTGAGCTGGTGACAGGGTGGGAAAGAGGGATGAAGCGAACTTAATTAGTTTTAGCTTTTATACGAACTTCCATCAGTGCTGGTTGAACTGGGATGTGACATCTGATTGGATCTAATCACAAGATGGAAGGGTACACTGAATTGCCATGAATATATTTACCAGTTTTTACAATGCCATTTTTAAAATTATCTGCAGAAGCCAATTTCCTTGTGGGGAAATTTCCCTACCAAGATTTCTTAGAATAAGCAAACCTAAAATTTCTTTTTTAGCCTACATCAGTTCATCTGGCTCTAACGCTGTGATTCTGAGTAGAGACATAGGTGCAATCTTAGAGCCTCTCGCTTTCCATCCTTCAGGAATTTTCTGCAGCCTGAAGTAAGTAGATAGGGAAACTTGAGGATGAAAAGATAAACCAGGCATCTGTTAAGTCTCTTGGTGCTAAGGGGTGGGAGTAAAATCTCAGCTCAGCCACACTCCTGGATAGGCTAGAATTTAATGAGATCCTTGTGGTGTGTGGGCTGAGAGGGAGCAGGTGAAGATGTTCGAGGCTGGACCTAAGGCCTGGCTAAGTTCCTGAAGGTTACTTAGGTGAGTTAGAGGCCTGCATAAGCCTAGTGACAATTTAGATCCTTAAAGAGAGCAAAAAGGGGCGGACAGGCCAGGACATCCTTTTCTTTCTCTGCTGTTCCTCTGATGCCCCACCGCCATCCAGAAGCTCTGGACCCTGGCCCTCCTCCGAAGCCCCAGAGTACTGCCTGCACCCTGCTTCGTGCACACGGCCACCCTCTCCACCAGACAGTCTCACTGAACTTGCCACCGCTGTGGTTGTGAAATGGTTAGCTCCATCCAACTTACTGCTGTGGGAGCATTGGGATATAAAATTTCAAAATCAGAAGCAAATTTTCTAAATACTGTCAATGCTAAAGAGAAGGTACACACATAGTAGAGCAAGCCCTTCAGGCACTGGTGTATTCATTCAGCAACGTTTGGGGTGATCCTATGTGCCAGACTGCATCGTGGGCTTTGGGGACATACAGATGAAAAGACACGGTTACCTCCACCCCAAGAAACCGTCAGCCTGCAGACTCTTCCTAATCATTCAAGGAGCACTGAAGGAGCCCATGAGGTGCTAAAATACGTCTTTTGGCCTTTCTCTTCTTATTTTTTTTTTAAAGATTTATTTATTTATGCACACAAGAACTAGGGTACCGGTCAGAGGTGTGGGGAGTGAGAGGATTCACCAGAAACAGAGCGGGGAGTGGAACAGGCAGATCTACTGAAGTACACTGCTGAGGGGAGCAGCAGGCAAGGCAGGAGAGGTCTTCTGCGCCATGTGGGTTCCCTCCCTGGCTGGGGATTGAACTCCTGCTGCAGTGGCTACAGATGCTTCTCAATGCATTGCTTAACCCCTGTGCTACCAGGAGGCCCCCTCTCTCTTCTTTTTAATAAACATTTCCATCCTATGTACCAGGCATTGATGAAAATAGTACATAAACATTATGAATAACACATAGGCATTTTATAAACTTTATTACCTTTATAACAACTCTGTGAAGTACAGACAACTAATTACCTATTATTACAGTCAAATAAGCTCTTTTAATTTTCATATTTGAGTGAGGATAATATTAATAGTCCCATACAAAAATAAGGGAAGTATGGCCCAGAAATTTTAAGTAAATTGTCCCGAGTAATGCAGCCTATTAAGTAGTCGAATCAGGTTTATTTTTCCTGTGAGATAAGAGCACTCAATATGTCCCTCAACCCTGGACAGACTCCGCCCCTGAATTCGCCTGCTGTTGATTGGGAGGCTGGAGACTGAAAGGAGGAGTTGGGAGAGGCGGGTTGTCATTTTAGGGGCACCCTCGACCCTGGGGTAACTGGGACCTGGGGTCACCGTGGCATCTTTGGCAGAACCATGGGCGATGAGGACTCTGTTTGCCCTGACGGAGTCTGCACCTGTTCCTGGCTCCTGCGCTCGCGCTACGCTACCTTCCACTCACACAAGCTGTGCTGCGGGCGTGCCTTGTCAGCAAGAGGGCTTCCGGCTGACCTGCTTGTTCTAAAGCGAGACCAGGAGCAGGCTCAGCCCCCGAGTGCCCAGCAAGGGCACCCTGTTCATGAACCCCAGTGTGCGCCCCACACCCACCAGGGACCAAGTGCAGGGCGAGCATCTAAGAGCAAGTGACCTGAGCAGAAAGGGCAGTGGCAAAAGCCATGGAGAGGCTGCATCAGGCAGCCTTCCCGCCCAGTGACGCTCTAGCTCTTAGGACCACCCAGCGGCTAGAACCCCCACACCAACACCAACACACACACACACACACACACACACACACATGCACGCACTCCAGAGTCCCCTACAACTCCATCCCCTACTTTGGAATCTTATTCCGACAGACCAGGCCAGAGTGGAGGGCCACCTGGCAGCCTCTTGGGCATGACAGGCTCCTTCCAAACCTCACCGAAGCCACAGGCCTGCCCACGTAAGCCTCATGCGTATGGTGGGGTCATTCCAGCCTCATCTGGGACTGTAACCTTTCAGAGCAGAGGAAAACAAATAGGCCATCGTCAGAAACCCCAGGGCAAATGCGATAACAGCTGCCCCTACCAGATTTTTCTTTTTTATTCTTCATGTTCACCTTTGAACTTTCCAGAAGCGAGATGACTTTCTGAGTCTCAAGCAGGCAATCCTTCAAGTCAAAATACAAAGATATCCCTGCTTTGTCCAGTTCTATCACCTCCCTCGCCCCTGTGCAGAGGGAGCTTTCAGAGAATCTGCAACAGTGTTGCCGCGTGACTGTGGACGGTCTGAGGATGGTGCTGTGCTGTCTGTCAGCAGAGGCTGGGTCAGCCTGGTGTCCTCAGCACCTTCCACAACTTATTTTCTAGTTGTAGGTCATTAAGGACAATTATGGATTTCATTTCCTTTGGTCCTCCTCCCACCAATCTCAGATATGTCCAGAGGAAGGAAATTTATACCCTTTTGATCAAACACAAGACTGAAATAACATGCCACCATCAAAACAGTGTTCATGCCACCAGAAAGCAAAGCACCAAGAGTAACCGATCTCTGAGTGCCACCACGTACACATAAATCCAAACAGCCCCATTATGCGCACACCAGGAGAGCTGGGCAAGCTGCATTCTGTTGATAAAGTCTGTTGTGCTGCTGGTGGCAAAGAAATGATCTTCCAGTTCTCATGTGGCCCTGGGGACACCAAGTTCGGTCAGAGAAAGACCAGGATTCATATGGTCAGATATCTTCAGTCCTATCAGGCTTCTAAACCTGAATCAAAAAGACAGTGAAATAATCACCAAGGTTAAGAGAATGCAAATTCCTGGATATGGGCATGAGAGGGCACACTTTTCTGGGGCATCTGAAACTTGAGTGATAACACTGGAAGAAACCAAAGTCCCTGCGCAGGCAGGGAACAAAGAGGTGGGAATGCCACGAGAAAGCAGTCTGGGTGCGAGGCTGGAGATGGGGCCGGCGGGAGCAGACACAGGCCCACCTGCTGCCCGGGGTCCCTGCTGTAGACGGTCTCAGCCCCACCACTCACTCCCCATGTGGCCTCAAGCAAGTTATATGTGCCTCAGTTTCGTTATTTTTAATTTTTTAAAGATTTATTTATGCATACAAGCACTGGGGTATAGGCCAGAGGTGTGGGCAGTGACAGGATCCACCAAAGACAGAGTGGGGAACAGAGCAGGCAGGCTGACTGAAATACACTACTGAGAGGAGCAGCAGGTGAGGCAGGAGAGTCTGCTGTACCATGTGGGTCACCTCCCCGGCTGCAGTGGCTGTGGATGCTTCATAGTGCAGTGCTTAACCCCTCGCGCCACCAGGGGGGCCCCAGTTTCCTTATTTTTAAAAGGTGGAATAATCAAAGGTCGATGTACTTCATAGAGTTACTGGGAGGACAAAATGTTTTCATATACCAAAGAGTGTGAAGAACAGTGTTCAGCACACAGTAAGTGCTCAATCACTGTTGCTGTTGACTGCTCAGCCTGGTGGGTCAGGGGTCCGATGAGGGGAGAAGCGTTTCATGAGTATAACGCTGGGCTGCTCGGAAGACCTGCTTGACTGCTGTTAGAATGTTCCTCCCTTTGTTGCACTGAGTTCTTTTTATTTCATGGTTCCCTAGTCCCACACCAGCCTTTCTCTTCTTTGGTTAAATATCCCTTCAGCTGGTCCTCAGATGACCTCACCTTTAGGTCACACTTCTTGGAATCAGTTCAAGTTACTGAAGTCCATGCCGAAAGCCATTTTCCACCCAGTCCTACATTGTAAGGCCCAAACGTCATCTCCATCACCTAGTATCTACTTCTGTTCCTGGGATTTTCTGTTTGTTTCTCAGGGCTGCAGGCTGTTGATCAGCACTGGGGGAGCACCAGCCCACAGTTTGCAAGCTGTTGCCCACTCTGGCAGTCCCTCCAGACTGCTGATAGAGGAGTTGACTACCTGGCATTCCCTCCCTACCCAGCCAACATAGAAGAAATTCCTTAGAGGGGACGGTAGCAGCCTCTGCTAAAATCGGTCTCCCTTGACACTGTGCTTTTGGGGTGTGCCCTAACTGGACTGTGTCGAACCCCTCTGCCACACGTGTCTGCACTCTTCTCGTTTTGCACAAACCCATGTCGGACTCTTTTCTCAGCACCTGTGCTTTCACCTGGGCTCCCCCCAACCCAGAAGAGGAGACAGCAATCAGGAAGGAGGTTGACACTGCCACCCACGGCATCGCTGGGGACAAGCGTGTTGCTTTGATGCCATATTAAAGCTTTAGAGCCACAGTTATGCAGAGCCCAAAAATAGAAGCCACACCCAGCCTAGTCTGAAGTAGAGCCATGGGGTGGGTTCAGTTTTCCTACTGTGACTGAAAGGACACCTGCCAGCACAGAAGACACTCAACCAGCTGCTCTAGAGAGAGTCACAGCTGAGAGTGGGTAGAAGACCCTGGAGTGGGTAGGGACAGAGGAGAAAGCACAGCAAAGGAGTCTAGGAGCCAGGTTATTATACACATAAGTGGGGCCATCCTTCTTGGAATGCAATCTGTCATCTGCATGCAGGTCATGTGATACATCTATGTCTGAATCCCTTGTTTGAATCAGGACTCCCTCAAAAAAGTAGCAGTGTTTGCCTCACTTTGAGTAACCAAAAGGGTTTAAAACAGGCCCTGGGGCCTCCATGGTGGTGCAAGTGATTAAGCACAGCACTGTGAAGCATCCACAGCCACTGCAGCACGAGTTTGATCATTGGCCAGGGAGGGGACCCACATGGCGCAGCAGACCTCTCCTGCCTCACCCGCTGCTCCCCTCAGCAGTGTAGTTCAGTCACTCTACCTGTTCTGCTCCCCACTCTGTCTCTGGTGAATCTTCTCACCGCCATCCCCCCAACACACGTCTGGCCTGTACGCCAGTTCTCGATTGCATAATTAAGTAAGTCTCAAAAAAAAAGCACAAACCAGTGGGCCCTCCTAGCATAAGGAAGAGTGACCCCTGGGACAATTTCAATTTCTGGAATTGTAGAAGGCAGAAAAGACAAGTTGCCAGTAACTGTAAAATCTATACTGTTCCAGGCACACCCACCCTGTCATCGAATCAGGACAATCTTCCCCAAAGCCATTAGTCTTGCCTAGGTTCTTCCATGACGAGCGAGCTGAACTCTCATGCTCAGTGGCCATTGTGGGGTGGGAGTCCTAAGTACCCACACTTGGACACCAAGACAATGCCATTGCTGGCCCTCTCCTTGCTTTTCAAAACACCCCCTTTTAGCATTAAACTAAATGGCTTTGTTAACATGGGAGCATTTGAGGGTGTCAGCGTTTTCTCTGTATGCATCCCTAAGTGCCGTGCTAAGGGCTGAGGCAGAACCTTTAAGGCTGAAGTCATTTGACAAGATTCTTATTAGTTTGGCTTCTTTGATGCCCCGCCCCCTCTGCCCCCAGTACCAGGCAATCTTTCTTGCATCTAGCCCAGCCTGTGTTGAAGAACCATTCAACAGGACCTGACTGTGGTTAAAGGACCATTTTTTTAAAGATTTTATTTATTTATACATACAAACCAGAGTCCAGGGAGGTGAGAGGATTCACAAGAGTCGGAGTGGGAAGCAGAACAGGCAGACTGGCTGAAGTACACTGCTGAGGGGAGCAGCGGGCGAGGCAGGAGAGGTCTGCTGTGCCATGTGGGTCCCCTCCCTGGCCGGGGGCAGGGATTGAACTCCTGCTGCAGAGGCCACAGTTTGCTTCATAGTGCATTGCTTAACCGCCACCAGGGAGGCCCTGTAAGGGACCATTTTTTTTAACCCTTTACTCTCAGTGCTTTTTCTCACCATTCCTCTATGCATCTTCCTTTCCTCTCTCCCAGCCTCTCTCTCCAGTGCCAATTGTAGCTGGTGCCACTTCATCCCCATCTTCTCGGCGCCAGTGCACCCAGCCCTACACCAAAGCAGACCTTTTGCAGTAGTTGTTTTGGCAACTGCTTCAAGGAGTAAATGATAAAAACAAGCCAAAGGAAGTATAATAAGGAGGATGTGGGGAGGATGGGGAACACACTATCAAAGAATACTCTGTTATTGTGTCCAAATCTGTAAGTTCTCCTCAGTGTTGTCTGGGAAATATATCAGTTCATGAATATGGCTCCAATAGAATAGAATCCATCAAATCAGCAACTGTCTTCTCTCCAGATGACGAAACACACTCTCCATTCTAATTCAAGTGCTGGCCCAAGTCTTTCCCGAATGTTCATTACCTCCAATTCTATATTCCACAAATCTAAGACTGCTAAGGCAGCATAGAGGGGTTGGAAAAGCAACAGCTATAGAATTAGGAATTTTAGATTGGGGTCCCAGAGAAGTCACCCACTAGCTAGGGGCAGTTAACTCTCTGAATCTCAGTTTCCTCGTTTGCAAAATGAAGCAGTACCACCTAATCCAAGCACTTCCGTGAGGATTAGATAAGCATATGCTAACCTAATATTAGGTTTTCGATAAATATATGTATTTCACCCTCAAAATTCATCTCCCGTAATCACTAGCACAGCCCTAGTTCCTTTATGCCTTTCTAAAGTATGACAGCTATACTATCACTTGCTGGTTCTTCAATAAGCCAAGAAGCTCCATGTATTCTAAGAGCTTTGTCACATCATTTATGGGATGCAACTCTGTCTCTTATACGCCTCAATTTACACTGCTTGATGATCAAGAATCACTTCTGTCATTATTACCAGTGACAGCATGTCTGTGTTTGGAAACTAAAAAGTATTATACAAAAGTACTATCATAATATAATATGGGAATCTACCATTATATCTATCAGTCAAAAATTTAATCCTTGTAACTGGTATCACCAGTTAAATAGATTTAGAACAAAGGCATTTTTAGAAGTAACAAAAACTATATATGCACTATTTTATTTCCATTAGATTTTAAGCCATTCCATAGTTAACAAGACAAAAAGTACAAAGCTACACTCATTGCTCCATTCATTTGACACAGATTTATCGAGTACCTTCTGTATGCCAACACTGTTCTGGGTGCTGGGCACACAGTGGCAGATACAAGCAAGAGCTCAGTTCCCTGGTAAAGAAAGCAGATACTTGATTTCATCAATTCTAAGGCACACATTTGCTCATACATAAAATATCTTTGAAGTTGGAGTATAGCCCACAAAATCTGTCGGCAAGGCCCTGTTTTCTACATTGATCAGGAGTTCTCGTATTGCCATTGTTCATTTGAATTGTGTGCGTTGTTGGGGCTACATAGGTCAAGCACAATTGCCAGGTAAAATGTTTCAAAAAGACTAATCTATGATTTGCATGCCAAAAGGTATGGAGATGATGGCAATTTTCAAATACCTTATTCATCATTGGTCAAGTGACCACCATCTCACAATGTCTTACAAAATACCCAACAAGTGTTTTATGGGGGAAAACAATCACAACATCTGAAGCCAGGCTTTACTGATGCATGTACCAAAGGATTGTCTATCACTCTCTAAGCAAAGCAACTGACAGTTAGAGAAACTACCAGACCATTAAAATAGATAAACGACATCTCAAAGCCATGAGAGTCTACTGCAGCCAATGCATGACATGGGACTTTCGTTAAAGCATCATGTCACAGTTTACTTTGTGGCTTTCTTTTTTTCTTGCTAGGAATAGATAAAACAATGTGTAGCATACTACCCATTATGGTTTTTGAGGTAGGTTTTATATGCTCTATCTTACATCATCTTCACGGCCTCTCTATGTTATAGGTGCTAAGTCCACTGACAGACAAGAAAATTGAAGCCCAGGCAGGACAAATGACTCAACCAAAGCTATATAGCTGACAAGAACAAAGACTAAAGCCCCTCTCAGTGCTCATTCCTTTCCTTAAGTAGATTATGCAACCTCAAAAGTAAGGACACCAAAGAAGGTATTAAGTTGAGGTTGCCAGATAAAATACAAGATATCCAAATAAATTTGAATTTCTGATCATGATTACTTTTTTCAGTATAAGGATATCATAAATATTGCATGGGCTATACTTGTACAATGAAAGAGGTCATTATTTATCTGAAATTCAAGTCAAGTTAGGTGTCCTCATTTGTTAACTGCTTTCAGTTAAATAGATAGGGCTGTTCTTCCTTCCTACCATTCTCTACCTTTTGACCAGTCTATGTAGTTACCTTTCTTTCCTTGTCTTCCAGTGAAATTTCCTCTAAATTAGAAAATGCTAATCTAGGCTTCATAGACCTCCTAAGTGTTTGGCCACAGAATTCAGTGAAGTTCATAAACGTAAATAGGAAGCATCATCTCTTCACTAACCTCTAACATATCTTTTGATTATGAACTTAGGGAACAAAGTACAGTCGATTACATTGCAGTTATTACAAATATTGCTCACACTCACAACTACTGCAAAATTACAGTAATTAGATTGGCCTGTGGATCTTATTAAATGCGTGATGTAATTTGGATTCCTCAGGAAGCAGATGAGAAGATGGAATTCTGGAGTCTTATTAGGGAGGCCTTTGAGAACCACACCTGTGTAAGGGAGGCAGTGGAGACAGGAGTGGGCTGAAGGAGAAATCAAACCACAGGGCAGGCCCAGCATCCTCTGCTTACACCACAACCAGCAGGGGACTGGAAGTGGACTGTTGGAATTGCCCCTCACAGGGCAGGAGATGGCCAGCTTTGTACTTCCACCTCCACATTGCTAGCTGCAGGCCTGACCTTGGGTGAGGCTGTTCTGTGCTGCTGAAGCAGACCCTATGGGACTGATCCGCAAAGGTTACCTGCCAACACAGGAGAAGGGGCAGGGGGCAGCATGTCCTTCTTGAAGGGGATCTGCACCATAACCACCTGAGTGAAGGAACTATCACTATTTTTTATTCATTTCCCTATATTTGAGTACAATTGGATTCCTTTGCAATCCTGTGTAATTTAATTTACATGTAATTTGAAATCAGTCCCTAGGCTTCATGAGACTGCCAAGGGTCACAAAATAAAGTGGTGTAAAGCCTCTGCGCTCTTCTCCAGCTGCCCCCTTCTCCTCCCCATTCCTAGCCCACTGCAGCTCCACTGTTGTCACCATTGCAGACACGCAGTTCCTGTTCTCACTGTGTGGAGTTTGCATGTCCTACCCATGTCTGCATGGGTTTTCTCTGGGTATCCCAGGGACGTGCACTGTCAGTTTCATTGGTGTGTCTCAGTTTTCCCAGTCTGAGTACGTGTGTGTGTGTGTGCACGTGTGCACACACTCACCCATGCACCTTGAGGTGGCAGGGCATTCTGTCCATGATTGGAGACCCGGTACTGGAACAAACTGATTGGAAAGTGAATGAATGAATTCAAGTTATTGTTTAACAGCAAGTGGGTCTTTATTTAGAAGTCTGGTGATGTTTTGTGACCAGAAATATGCCATAGGATTTTAACTCTAATTTATATCAATTAGCCTATGATCAAATCAGTCTTCTTGTGTGTTGTCTCAAAGTCACAGTTTCCAAGAACCTACGTGAGGACTTACTGCATCTCAAAAGCATTTCTCTTCAGTCCTATACCTCAAGTCACAAGGCTGCCAAAGGTCCTTGAAGGTCACTTCCCTTCCCAATCACTCTCCCCAACCTCCCTCTCACTTTCTTGTTTTTGTGAGAACACTCTTTCCCCACCTACACCCACCATGCCTATTCTCTGACGGTGCCTACTTCCCACACGGGGTCAGGTCTCTGCTCCCTACAGCAAGCATTCTCTGACTCCCCAAATCTGGACAGGGCTCGCCTGTGAATTCGCACCCTTCTGTGTGCTCTCCTCTCAGAGTCCTTCTCATTCTGTGTGGGGTGGCCTGTCACCTTCTCTCCCTTCTGCACTGATTGTCAGCTCTACCACGCAGAAGCAGGACCAGCTTATCTCCTTGGCATCCCAGCGCCCGCATAGTGCTGCCACATCACAAGTCTTTATGGGAAAAGAAAAGTAAGGGAGGAGGAGGGGGTGAGCAGGAGGAAGTCTGCCTGTCCAGCTGCATCCGTCTCAGGCATATCTCACCATACTGAGCTCCAACTGCTCTGGACCTCTTTCCAGCCCATATCCGGTTATATGTTCACTGTTTTAACTGGTACAGAGTTTGCACACTAGACTGACCGCCTGCTCATCTTGCCCACAAGTTTTATATAAGGGCACACAGTCTGTGCTGGAGAGTAACAAATAGTGAAATGGCCAAAAGGACATCAGGAGAGAAAGGAGCTAGAAAATTCCTAACCAGTTCACCAACGGGGTGATCATCGCCAAACAGATTCACTGGACTACTCAGACCAAAGGACAGGCCTGAATTCACGTCCTTGTTCTCCCCCGACTAGCACCTGTTAAAGTGGGGTGCTGCTGCCTCCACGCCGGGCTGTTACAGGATTGGATGAAATTGCTCTGCCAAGTGCCTGGCTCGCCACAGCCCTCACTGAATGGACGCTTTATTGTATGGCCTTCCACACAGGCCCCACTGCGGCCAGACAGCAGGGACGTGCCATGTGGAGGACAGGCCCCTTCTCTTCGGCTCACAGGCTTCTACGGCTTCCCAACCAGAGGCCTCATTGGCACCTTCCATTTCACTCCCAGCCAAATAACCAACCAGCCAAGCAGACAAAGATGCGCCCACAGCGTGGAGTACCAACCCAAGCTGTGAGTGACATTTGGGGAGCAGAACAAGGACCTCCCTTTGACCATTGCTATGTGGCCCCTACCCAGCCCCATCCACTCCTTATTTGGAACTTGGGCAGGCTTTTCCAAAGGCAGAGAGACAGCCGCCCAGAAAAAACGGTCTCTTTCCTGGTCACGTTCTCATCAGAGAGTGCCATTCCCAACATCACTGCATAATCCCCCTATGGAAAAATAAGTGCCTGAGCTTCCTTAGTCTACAAATATACAAAAAAATAAAAAGACAGAGCTGTCCATATGCCAGGCACTGTGCTAAAGATTTTTAGAAACTTCTTACTTCATATGAAGCACTTCTTAAAAGGTTGCAAGTGAACCCTGAGCATCTTAGTTCCTGTTTTATTCCTCGCATTCGACCTAGCACATAATAAGCTCTTCAAAAGACAAAACAAGAATTTTTTTTTTTTTAATCTCAGAATGAATCAGTGAATGGTTGGAGGTGACATCCATCAAATACTGGCATGGAGTTAGCGTTCAATAAGTAGCAGCAATTCCCTTTGTTTTTCTATTGACCTGCCCGAGCAGACTGTCTGGGCACACCCACAGGACGCAAAGACCCTGTTCGCTCTGGTGTCATCTCTCTCTTCCTAGAAGAGGAGGCCGAGGCTGTGAGGTTACATGATTTGACAAAGGTCACGAGGTCACCGGGTGACCCCACCAGGAAGCATGCCTCCCTTACTGGAAACCTCAAAGTCTGCAGCAGTGACCACGCTTCGAACATCTGCCGTTTAAATGGATGTCGTCACCAGGCCCTTCATTCCATTTCTCATGGCCTGCATGGGGCAGGTCTGAACTGAGAAACCCAAAGGCCCACGGACAACCGCCCTGAAACTGAGTGAGCCCCACATTGCTGACCATGCTTTAGATGGACTCAAGGGGATAGGAGCACTCCCCTTCTGAAGCACTTCAGTGTATAAAGTGCTGCACACTCATCTCAGCATGTCAGCAACCACTCTTGAAAGGCATTATTGTCATGTGTATTTGCAGACAGGAGATGGGCTCAAATAATTAATAAACTTCCCCAAGATCCCTTCTAGCTAGAAGAACCAAAACGGGAACCCAGCCAGGAAATGGTGCAAAGTATGAATTAAATGATCACTTACAGTCATGTGTGATTCTGACATGTTTCCAGCGGAGATTGCTCATAGATAGCCTCAGTCCTCCCCCAGCTCCTCCTACGTGTCAGGTTCTACCTGGGGACAGGGAGTGGTGACGGCAGAGTAACTGGCATCCTACACTGAAGAAGTCGATTTGTCATGGCCCATGGTCCCAGATCCCATTCAGCACAGCCTGGAATCAAGGAGTTCATTTAATACAAGCTTAACAGATTCAGAGTTCTCTAAAATTCCACATCCCTTTCTGCCAAGAAGCTGTTTTGAAAGATGACACTCCCTTGATGTGAATTTGCAGCCTGCCCCATTAACGAGGCTTCACTCAGAAAACATTTTTAGATCAACCCTGTTCCAGACACTTGCTCCCAAGGACAAGCTGGAAGAAACTGCACCGGCTCAAACCTTTCTGAGCTCTTTGATGATCAGAAACGAGGGAAAATATTAGAACAAATGTGATTAATCCAAACATTCTCAACAACCTTCAAAGCAAACTGCTCCTCTGTGCTCCAAAAGCACAGCTCATGCAGAGCTGCCCCGTTGGCCCTAATTCCTACTAGTCAAGCCAACCCCTTCAAAACAAACAGACATCAGAACAATGGGGGGAAATGTTAAAAATCAAAGGTGAGGAAAGGAAAAGGGAAAAGGAAGCAGGTAAATGAAAGCAAGGGAAGGAGGATTGGAAACCTGACTGCAAATAGCCTCCTTTTATTAAAAAAAAAAAAGGGGGGGGGACAAGGGGTTCAAATGTCCTAGCCCCCTCAAAGAACTTATGCAACTGAGAAATCTGGAGAGACCCCAAGGCAGCTGCCATCTGCTCCTGGCTCCACTCACAAATAGCCTAGAACCAGCCCCACCATCCACATCTGCATTTCTCAGGGGTGTGGCCGGAGGGGCATTTCCGTTTGCAAACCTCAGAGCCATTTGCTCTCAGATAAACAAACATCTCCTCAGCCTCTGCCAACTTAGCCTAGCTGGAAAGTCGTAATGCTGGATTAGTAGCATTTCAATCACTTTGTGACAAGCTGGTGACAGGCTGGAAAATGATGAGTGGAACAATCATGTTGTTACAGGAAAGAGGACTGAGGAGAGAATAACAGAGTGGTACAGTAATAATAATTATTATGATGGCACCCGTTTACATAAAATTTATAATTGTCTTAACAAAATAAGCAAGAGCACCTGTTTGTATTCAGACAGAATACAGCCCTGGAATTCAGAATTCCAGCCCCTCCAAGCTTTCTAGTGTCATGACCCCAGGCAACTCGTCTGATCTTTCTGAACCTTGGTTTTCCATCTGTTGAAGGTGAATAGTGCTCTGTAGTTGGTATCTGGTGCAGAGACTTGAGTGAATAATGTCTGAAAAGCATTTGCACAATGTTAGAAGCAATATCCATGTTACTAGTAGTAGAAGTTGTATTTTTTTCTGTTTCATTAAATATTATGTACTACTTCATTTTAACCAATAAAAGAGAGGGGGTTTTGATCTTTATTTTGGCTGAAAATAAAACAGACCTAGAAAGGTTAAGTCTCTCACAGTAATACAATAAGAAGTTAGTGGGGAACAAGAACTGTGCATTACTTTCTTATTGCTTCTGAAGCAGATTACTTCACATGTTATGGCTTACAACAACACAAATCATTATCTTGCAGTTCCGGAAGTCAAAAGTTCTGAAATCTAGGGGCCTCCCTGGTGGCACAAGGGGTTAAGCGCCACACCGTGGGGCTTCTGCAGCCACTGCAGCTTGAGTTCGACCCACATGGTGCAACAGACCTCTTCTGCCTCACCCGCTGCTCCCCTCAGCAGTGTATTTCAGTCGATCCGCCTGTTCTGCTCCCCACTCTGTCTCTGGTGAATCCTCTCACCCCGCGCCTCTGGCCTATACCCCAGCTCTTGTATGTATAAATAAATAAAATCTTTTTTAAGATAAATAAAATCTTTTTTAAAAAGTTCTAAAATCTAAGGACCAGTGGGGCTATTGTATTCCTTTGGAGGCTCTAAAAAGAGAGTCCATTTCCTTGCCTTTTTTAGTTTCTAGAGGCTGTCTGCATTCCTTGGCTCTTGGCCCCTTTACCACCTCTCAAAGGCCCCACATCTTCCAGTCTCAAGCTTTGAGACTGCCTCTACTGCTTCTCTTATAAGGACTCATATGATTTCATTGGTCCTACCCAGACAATCCAGGAAAATAACCCCACCCCACTCCATCTCTAGATCCTTAATTTTTCTTCATTTTTAATAATTTATTTATTGTATATATATTTTACATCATTGTTCTTTTTTTTTTTACAATGTTTGCTTTCTTCTCTCAAATGTAGTCCCCATAGAATTTCCACCAGCAATTCACCACTGCACCATCACCACCTATATCCCTAATTTAATCCCTTTTGCCCATATATGCTAACAAATATGTTCCCAAGTTCTAGAGACTAGGATGTGGACAGTGTTAGAAGGCAGAGTCATAATTCAGTCTACAGAGTGGATCTTTTCTGCAGAATATAACTATTTGACTTTAGGGGTTTCTTGGTCCATTTTTAGTTTTGTGTTGCTTTAAACCTATTTATTTATTCAGCAAATACTTTGTGCAGGATATATTTCTAATTTATGATATGCTCCTCTTTATCTATAACCACATCAGAATCAAGCTTCATTAGTATGACATAAAAGGGATAGCTACATATATATCCTAAAACATCACAGAAACTCAGAGCATAAAAATGAAAAGGACCTTGGGAAGCCATTAGCCCACTTTCTTATTCTATAAAGGAGCAAACTCAGACTCAGGGGTAATGTGATATCTCAATATCAAATAGCAAATTCATAGAAGGTTAGAAAGGCCCAAATCAGAACTGGGGGGAGAAAAGCAAAAGGAGAGGCGTTATGGAGACAAAATCAGTGGGATTTAGCAACTGGCTGGAGATGGGCTTAAAGACATGTTTGTAACTTGGGTAGGGGGTTGCCACTCATTGATTGAACTGACTGAGTGGTAGGGAATATTTTTCCTAGGGAAATTAATGTATGCCATGTGTTTTTGAACTTGGACCTCTTTTTATAGGACAGGCTCAGCATCACTGTGAAATCTGCATTACTCTTCATCTCCCTTCTTCCTATTCTCACAAGTGTGGATACCGGGCTGTAGTTGCCACCTGACCGCCACCTTACACCAGTGAAACTAGTGTTTACGTCTAATATGTGCAGAGGCCTTACAGACATTTCTCACACCAAACTCTGAACAATCCTATGAATAGAGATCATTATCCACCTTTAATTGGTGGAGAACCAGGGCTCAGAAAGGTCAGTTGTTTTTATTTAATAGGCTTTTTTAGGCTAGTTTTCTGTTCATAGCAAAATTGAGCACAAAGTAGAAAGAGTGCGGATAGACAGATACTTACAGACAGACCTTCCCCCAGGCTCCCCACACGTAGCCTCCCCCACTTTGAGCACGGTGCATTTGTTATTATCCACGAACCTCCTGACATACCATTACCACCGAACACCATATTTACATTTGGGTTCACTCTGTGGTGCGCTTTCCACGGGTTTTGAGGAAGGTATACCAGCATGTATCCACCAGGACAGCATTTCACGGACCTGCAAGCCCTCTGCGCCCCACCTGTTGACCCCTCCCTCCCCAGTACCTACTGGCAGCCATCGATCAGCTACTCTGCCATCATTTTGCTATCATTCCTTTTTATTTCTTTTTAATTTTAGCATTTCTCACTGCAGTAACATTGGTTCACAACACTGTATATGATTTAGGAACCCAGTTTCCAATCTCTTCGAATGTGAGGCCGCCAAAGGACCTGTAATGGTCTGTCCTAGTCCATGGGTGGAGAGAGGAGGCCCTGCCCCCTTCCACTTTCCCCCTCCCCTGTCAGTGCTTCATCTCTCCTGCAGACACTGAACTAAACCAGGAGGATGAGATTTTTTTTTTTTTTTGCTTTGTTCTGGGATGTAGTTAGATTACATCAGAACTGCTTGATCCTTTTGAGGCTTGCTCTAAAAATCATGTTAGGTGGGATCAAAGCAACCTTCAGTCTGGCGCTACCTTGCCCCACTCCTGAGGTGATGACCTTTTCAGTAGTCCCTGTGTCTACAAGATTGTCTCCTCTAGTGGTGGCTATGCAGACTCTCCACCGCTCTCTGTACGTGCAGGACTGTGTTCCTTTGCTCCTTTCTAGAGGTTCTTCTCAAGCTTCCGGTAGATTCCTCACCTGCCTGTACTGATCCACTCAACCGAAGACTCTGGAGGGCCTCAGCATATCTGTGGAGCGCCCCTTCTCTGTTGGGTCAGGCCAACTTGGAGCTCAACTCTTAAATGCCATCTCCCTCCCACAGGGAGCAGCCTGTGGACTGGAAAATCTCTCCAGGCTGCCAGCTGGGGCAGTGGCCATGCTCTCCCCATTCATTTCCCTCTCGCAAATTCCCTATCCTGTGTTGCTTATGACCCAGTGTTTGAACATCGCTGTTTCATATTTGTCCAGTTGTTTAAGTGAGAAGATAAATCTGAACACTTACTCCGTCTTAACTGGAAGTAAACATCCTCTGCTATATACTTTTTAATACTGAAATTTAAAAGTGGCCCACTTAAAATAATTAAGCCATATTAATTCACCCAATTCTATATTAAGGTTGCAAACAACACTATTTATGTCATTAACAGTGACCATGTGATGACAAAATACCCATGTCCAGGGTCTCCCGGGTGGCACAAGGGGTTAAGTCTCAGCACTACGAAGCATCTGTAGCCACTGCAGCAGGAGTTCGATCCCCAGCCAGGGAGGTGACCCACATGGCTTGGTGGACCTCTCGTCTCCTGCCCTCTTCTCCCCTCAGCAGTGTATTTTGGTCGATCCACCTGTTCTGCTCCACACTCTCTCTGGTGCCTCCTCTCACCCCCCACACCTCTGGCCTGTATCCAGTTCTTGTTTGCATAAATAAATAAATCTTTAAAAAAAAAGAAAAAAGAAAAAGAAAACACCATGCCCCACACTACCCGGTACCACACTAAGTCTCCCTCAAGCTGCATGTGAGTAGAACTGTTGGCCGCCTCACTTCACCCTCTTATTCACGCACAGCAAAGTTTCTGTATTTGAAACTTTGGCACATTTCTCTGCACAGCACCGAACCTCTTGCCACTTATAGAGTTGTGCCCTGTCTGTCCTACATGCCCAGCACACTAAGTTCCACAGTATGCAGTCTGCCAAAAGTTGTGGTTCGTAACATTATGCCGCCTTAGCTAGAAGGAGACTCCCAGACCCGTACAAGTGAAAATCAAATCCAAGTTTCAGCACTGAAAGGACCTTGCTTTTCTGAGACCCCCCTGGAAGTCTCAGAAGAATTTAAAAGAGAATTTCTAGACTGGAAGTTCCAGAGTAGAGAACAGCAGTCCGAGAGAATTACAGGGATGTTTGAAGCCCAGCCCACAGTTCCAGGAAACATCCTTTGTATATTGAGCTCCTTTCCCACACAAATGTGAGAATGGGGCTGTGACCCTGGAAATTGAATACAGGGAAACAGAAACCCTGCTGAAAATGTTCTTGTACTGACATTAGACACAAAAACATCTATATAAACTTAAATTGCTGTCATAGTCAGATAAAATAATAACGTGAGCATTCCAAAGCAATTCCATTGCCATTCTCACTTGATCTGCAAATGGGAGAGGTGGGTGGCACAGTTCCCAGCAAAAGATGGGAAAGTGAGCCTCACAGAGGGTGAGTAACAAGGTCAGATGTCTAATTAGTGACTGAGTGGGCCTTGAATTTCTAGGAGTCTTCGAACGCAGATCAAGCGCTCTTCCCAGTATGCCCTGCTTACTCTCTTCCTATACCGGAAAAAGGAACAACTTCCAGCTTCCCTCTGTTGACCTTAGATTAAGGCTTCTTGACATCAGCACCACTGACCTTTGGGGTTGGATAATTCTTTGTTGTGGAGACTGTCCTGCATATTGTAGGGTGTTTAGCAGCATCCCTGGCCTCCACCCACTAGAAGCCATCAGCACCCCTCCCCCAGTTTTGACGACCAAAAATATCTCTAGATGTTACCATATTGTCAAATGTCTCCATGGGAAGTGGGGAGGGGAGTGGAGGGACAAGATGTCCCATGGGTTGAAAACCACTGCCCTGCCTGATGCCTGAGAATGCTACCCACGTGTTTGAGGAGGTGGCAGTGACAAAGTTTGCTCTGTAAAAGGAGAAACACAGATGCAAAAAAGGCTCTTGTGCTGATGCCAGTGAGTCTGGGACCGTGGAACCCAGCGGCGAGGGACTACAGCACTTGGGAGTTATCTAAAGCGTTCTCTTCTTGGCCACCCCCACAACTTAAACTTTTGTGTTCTCACTTCACCCCTTCAGGCTCAGTCAACTTTGGAAACCCAAATCACTTTTCCAGAAGACATTTCCAGAAGGCAGAAGGCAACATGGAGTTAGTTTGCCTGATGAGAGACAATGTGCAGAGCAGCTAAGATGCAGGCTCTGTGCACACAAGGTGGATGACCCACACGTCCTGTGAGCACCAAAAGGGAACGTGCTGTGTGACTCCATGGCTAAGAAGGTCAAGAGCAGGCCAAACTAATCGCTGGTGTTAGACATCAGAATGGTGGTTATGTTTTGGTGACCTTTGCTGGAGACAGGTTGGAGGAAGCCACCTGGGGATGGAAATGCCCTGTCTTGCTTTAGTGGTGGTTACACTGGTGGCAAACATATAGAAACTCCCAGAGCACTATGTTTAGGATCTGTACACCTGACGATGCATGAATTATACATTATATAAATCACCTTAAGGAAAATAGGGTGTTTACAGTGGAACCAAAATACCTGAGTTGGAGGATAACTCAGGGGATCTTGGAGTGTTTTGTGAGGTTGGTGAAGCTCAGGGCAAGGAAGAGCACAAGGAATATTAGCATCATTAGAATTAAAGGGAGCAAGGACCTCCCTGGTGGCGCAAGGGGTTAAGCACAGCACTATGAAGCATCCGCAGCCACTGCAGCATGAGTTCGATCCCCAGCCAGGGAGGTGACCCACATGGCACAGCAGACCTCTCCTGTCTCACCCGCTGTTCCCCTCAGCAGTGTGTTTCAGTCAGTCTGCCTGTTCTGCTCCCCACTGTCTCTGGTGAATCTTCTCACCACCCCCACACACACACTTCTGGCCTATACCACCTTTGTATGTTAATAAATAAATCTTTTTTAAAAAAGAATTAAGGGGCCTCCGTGGTGGTGCAGTGGTTGCTTCATAAGCAATGCACTATGAAGCAAGCTGCAGCCACTGCAGCACAAGTTCGATCCCTGCCTCCAGCCAGGGAGGGGACCCAATGGCGTAGCAGACCTCTCCTGCCTCGCCTGCTGCTCCCCTCGGCAGTGTGTTTCAGTCAGTCTGCCTGTTCTGCCAGTTCTGCTCCCCACTCTGTCTCTGGTGAATCCTCTCACCTCCCTCGACTCTGACCTGTACCCCAGCTCTTGTGTGCATAAATAAATATTAAAAAAAAAAAAAGAATTAAAGGAAGCATACTTCTAACCGGCCAGGCACTGAAGGATTAAGAGAGCTGCTCTGAACACCACCCACCACTGCGCTGAACAGCGAGTGCATGTGTGTGGACGCATGAGGACTCAGTCCAGAACCCTTCTGTAGGTGCCCATCCCAGCAACCAAGATGGCGGGTGTGCCCCTGCTCTGTGTCCTGCAGTTCCCCCGCAGTTCCCTCAGGAGTCTTGCTCAGGAGCTGCCCCTCTTTGCAGAGCTCTTCATCAATAGACTGAATATTTACAGAACACGGAAGTTTTCATTAAACAGTTCATTTCACTGGAGACTGGGTTATTGTACTGTGTCTCCTTGTGAGTTATTCTTGGAAGTGCAAGCTCCTGCTCTGAGCACATATTTCTGTACATTTTTTAGGCTTAGCATAAGAACCGCATTAAAACAGATCAAATGAGGAACAGATAGGATTGCTCTGTCCTATTTCCCCAAGTGTTTCTGGATAGATTTCCCACAGTATCTTCACTACTCTTTGCTCCTTTCCATCTTTTATTCTTCTCTGTGGGAACTGACTGAGTCAGAAGGAAATAAGCAAATGCAAGAGTATGCAGAAAAAGCATTCGGTGGTATTCTGGAAAACCCAGGTTCCGGATCTAGTACCCAGATGTGTAGTAGATCAATATGTGTTTTAATTTTTCTGCACTGCAGGTTTTGTTTGTTTTTAATATGTTAAGCAAAGTGATTGGTGTAGATTTTTGGAAGCCTCCCTATAAACAGAACCTCAAGAAGGAAATGTTAAAACCTAAAAGCAGTGTTATTTGGGTTGAAATAAAGGTGGGGAGTCAGTGACCTTTGCTCTCTGCCTCTGCACCCCCTCCTCACACCCCCTCCTTACACCCCCTCCACAGGTCCTTGGGCTGGGATCCTTAGAGAGTACAATTTGCAAACCATTAAATTTGCCTACTGCCTATTTTAAAAGAAAATTTTCAACCAGCTAAACTAATGCCAAGCCATGTGCTGCTTCATGATGTTTCGGTCGACGATGGACGGCATGTGTGACATGAAGTTTGGATGTGTAGCGGCTGTATGTCTAGGTTTGTGTAACCCCACTGGGATGCTCACGCTATGACAAAATCACCTCCTGACGCATGGCTCAGGACACGTTCCCATTGACAAGTGACACGTGACTGAGTTGCTCCCTTCTCCATTCACCCTGCAAAATGTAATCAAAAGACCCTTTGTACTATAAAAAAGCCCACACATCAGGTCCACCATAATATACATCTGCATAGAAAAAGACTGAAAGGATGGGGCCTCCCTGGTGGCGCAGTGGGAGCAACGCACTGTGAAGCAAACCGCAGCCACTGCAGCACAAGTTCGATCCCCAGCCAGGGAGGGGGCCCACATGGCACGGCAGACCTCTCCTGCTGTGCCCGCTGCTCCCCTCAGCAGTGTACTTCCATTGATCTGCCTGTTCTGCTCCCTGCTCTCTGAGGTGAATCCTCTCACCCCACACCCCCACCTCTGGCCTGTACCCCAGTGCTTGTATGCATAAATAAATCTTTAAAAAAAATTCATTTAAAAAAAAAAGAAAGACTGGAAGGAAATATACACCAGAAAATATCAGGAGAGTGGTCCCCTCTGGGTGGCAGAAATAAAGCTCCAGTCCCTGCAGCAGGGCTCGCCTTCCTGCATCACCACGGCTAATGGGAGACTCCCCTCCCAAAGGGCCCAGCCCACGCCCCACACACCAGTCTGCATGAGAACAGCTCCGCCAGTCTTCCAGGCACCAGGGCCAGAGATGGGGTGAGCGCAGCTCAATAGGGTACAGGCGAGAAAGGAAGCTTCTCAAATAGAATTTCCTCAAGCCTCTCCCGTGGGATACCAGTCCCAGAAATACTTGGCCACAGAAAGGAATGTGGAGGCGGGGGTCTGCCCACTCCAGTGTAATTGGGTTTGAGAACCGCTGCATTTCACTTGCCCCTGCTAGAGATTAAGTGCACAGCAAGTAGCTGCTTAATGTCCCTGTCTGGCCAGCAGGAAGCCTGATTAATGTTTCTTAATACAACATTTCCCAAATTTATATGACCACAAAACTCCTTTTTCCCCATAAGTCCCTATTAATATCGCCAACAAACAGTTCAGGATCAGAGGAGACTTCACAAAGGCAATTTTTAAAAACTGAATCATACGCCTTGACGTGAAGGAAGAATTACAGGAGAGGAGAGGAAGAAAGGGGACAAAATGGTTTGGAGTCTGGAGGCTTTGAGATGAGGACAGAGCAAAAGACAATCCATGACGCCAAAGAATATCTGGAACCTTCTTCTTATCTGTTAGCGCACCCCCCCCCCCAGCCAGAGGCAGGGAGAGCTGTGTTAGTGGTCCAACAGCTCACGACACTGAGGGGACCACTCATTTTAGAGGTCACGTGGATGATGCCTGTCCCCTTCTTCCTGCCAGTAATGGTTCCCCTTGATGAACATTCCCCTAGGAAGAACGGGAAAATGAAATTATCCTGTCCTTTCAACCCAGCAAATAAGCCTCTTCTCTGTCAGCCTTGGGCTCAGTGCTGAGACCACTGGACAGAATGACGTGTGCAGCTGACAGCCTAGATGAAGTCATGGGGAGACAAGCCCCCCTCCCATCAGAGTGCGCAGGGCCCGAGGAGCACACAAAGGGGGACCCTCACCCCACCAGTTGTCAGAAGTTCCCCAAAGCCTCAACCCTGAAGCCACATTCTCATTCCTGCCAGACTGGGGACTGAGGTGTGCAAAGGGAGAAAGATCTCCCAGGCGAGGGAACTGCCGGAGCAGAGTTGTGGAGGCAGAAGGGAGCCGGGAGCCGGGCCCCAAGGACCTTCAAACTGGAGTGTTGGCAGGATAGAGAGGGTGTGGACAGAGAAGGGCGGAACAGATCCTGCCAGAAAGCAGCGTGTTACTGCTACAGTGAGCGGCAGTGGGCAGTCGCTGATAGTGGGAGGGGATGAAAGAGGAGGGAGGAAGGAGTGGGAGCTAACTCGGGGGTGAGCGGGTGCCCGGAAGAAGAGGGGCTCAGGAGCAGCCTGCGGAAGTCAGCAAATGCTGGTTGAGGTAGGAGGTGGAAAAACACGTCCAACCCTCGACCAGGTAAGCAGGTTATGTAAGTGCAAGCACTGATGATGATGATGATGATGATGATAGTGACAGTGATGATGACAACGATGACAGAGGACTGTGCGCTCTCTCCTGTTCGTAGGAGCGGTGCGAAAGCTGATGAGCTCTCTTTCTCCTGCTTGTGGGAAAGAGAGTGGCTGTGTTCTCTGTAAAGAGCCTCCAGGGCAGGTAGAACCCATGTGAGCTTCTCTGTCCAACCCTGGTACCCCCACCCACTCATCTTTGTGCAGAAGACAGTCCGCGCTGATTCACCACCCCCAGGACCCCAGAGGCCCACATTGAGGGTCTCCTCACCAGTCTCCTCCCTCCTTGTGACTCACCTAAGACTGGTCCTACTTGCCATACCCCCCAGTCCCTTCATGGCGTGATTCCAGCTTCCTTCTTCTGGCCAGCCATGTTCCAAGATGGCTTCCACCTCAGCTTCCCCACCCCCAGCTCCCAAGTAGCCCAGGATGAGCCAGCTCCCCGTAGAAGCAGAGAACCAGTAAACACTACATGCAAAACAAGGCTACACTGAAAACAGAATGCTGAGGCACCCTCCTCTTAGGATGCATTATCTTTAGGGTAGATGCTGAATTCTAGTAACACATTCCCTGGGGTGTTTTCAAATCCAGACACACTGGAGCCTTGTTCCAGCTTCACTCTGGGCCAAGGCCCTGGGCTCACCTCCAGCCTCTGCTGGCTCTGACTGCTGCCCCTGCTCAGTCCTGGCGGGCAGCTCTTAGCAGGCCAGGCTTTGCAGTCCCAGCGCTGCCACCAGCTCTGCTAATGCCAACCTCAGGCCACTACTTGCCTGCTGTTTTGGTATGATCCTGCGCCTTCCGGTCTGAGTTGGCCTCTCTGAAAGCCACTTCTTTCTGCCAAGACCTTGGCATTGCTGCATCCCAGTCCCAACCGCAGTGATCTCGTGGCTCTTTGTCCACTCGCAAAGCCCACCTCGTTGCCACCCGCCTCTCGAACAGTGAACAGGAGTCCCCCTCTTTTAAAGATTTGCCAGTTTCCTCCGGAGTTCAGTTTTTCCCAAAGAGTCTGGCTTATCTTAGCTGTCAGTGTGAACTGTGAGTTTTCAGAGATGCCGATGGCACTTTCCAACATTCGTCACTTTTGACACATCGAAAATATCCCTGCTTCCAACCTTCCACGAGCACCAGCCCAGATGGACTGGCTGCTGCGGAAGTGTCAGTCTCAAAAAGGCCTCTGAGAGGTCCCGGGCAGAGGGGCTCTAACAGGGTTCTGCGCTCACTCCCTCTGCCCTTCCAAAGCTGAGTCAGCACGTGGGGACGGGGGGGGGGGGGGGGGGGGGGGGCAAGGTCCCAGCACAGCCCTCTCTGCCTGACTTCCAAGCTCCAGGCGGCCTTCTTCCCGTAGATTCCTCACTCCTTGGTTCCCCGCGGTCCCACACACTTTGCCATCTCCTGGGCCCAGTTCTGCCAGAGAGGAAGTCGCCTACCTTAGAAGTTCCTTGAAGACTCACCTCTACTCCTTCAGGTCATTGGGACCCTCAGGAGAGGGAGCCTGTCCCTCTAGCCTAGCCAGCATCTGAAGTGAAGGGGCTCTGGGGTCAAGGTCAGTGAGAAGGGCTCGGTTAAAGTCATGATGGGCAGGCACCAAGCTTGGCAGGTCGGTAAGCCAAGGAAGATTGAGGAGGCTGAGTGGAACTTTTGGGCCCAGTCAGGCATTGAGAGGTCAATTCCCAGAGTTCTCTGAAGCATGAGAGGGGCTCCCAGGCTGGATGGGCAGCACCCACACAAATGGATAGCATGGAAAATACAAACAGAAAACTGGGCTCTTTGTCTTATTAAAATTACCTGTGAAGAAGTAAAACAGTCACATGACTCAAAAGAACACAAAGTAAAACAGAGGGACTGAATTTTACCTCCATGTCCTCACCCTTTGCATCTATCTCTTCTCTCCCACCATAGATAATCATGATTTTATTCATAAGTCCTGTATCTTTCCAAATGTGGAAAGATACGCTGTCCTATTGCATGCTTCCGTTGCCTCCAAGGCCAGCCGATACCTGCAGGCTTCCAGCCAGGGAAAGAACGAACACGGCTAACTCCCCCAATAAGAGAGATGTACATGGCCTTCTGGGAGCATTTCAGTAGAACAGTTGATACACTTCTTTAAAGCAGGGGTGGTGGACAAAGGCTAAATGGGAGAGCTACACCTTCCGAGGAGCTGGGACTCTGCCAAGCAGATTCCCAACACTAATCTTCTGGTCCATCCAACACTGCCTGGTGTTCTGTCTGCCCATGACCAGTTACCAGTGGAACAGCCTGTAGAAAAATGGGCCAGGGATAGAGAGAGCCCTTCAGAGAGAAAGATATTATAATAGCAACATCAACAACTACTTCTGTTACCACAAATACCACCATGACCACCTCTGTTCATTGAGGATAGGCATTGTGGGAGGCGCTTTGCACATTTATCTCATTTATTTATAACCTTATGGGAAGCCATCTGTAAACTTGCCCAAAAGTGCTCCTTCGTAGCAGAGCCATGACTTGGAGCCCAGCCTGGTTCCAAAGCTCATGCTCACTTTTCCCCCAAGCTTTATTGAGATTATAATTGACATATAATTAAATTCACTTTGTTGTCGTTGTTAGAATATTGAAGCTCTACTCTCATAGCAAGTTTCAAGTATACAATCCAGTATTATTAACTATAGCCACTGTGCTAAACATTAGATCTCCAGGACTTACTCATCTTATAGTTAAAAGTTTGGACCCTTTGACCAACATCCTTTTTCCCACCCCTTAGCCCCTGGTAACTGCCATTCTATTCTATTTCCGTAACTTTGATGTTTTCAGATTCCACATATAAGTGAGATCATACAGTCTGTCTTTCTCTGACAACTCAGCCTAATATACTAACAGCCCATCTAGTTGTCACAAATGGCAGCATTTCCTTTTTGTGGCTGAATAGTATTCCACTATATAAATATATATGCCACATCTTCTTTATCCATTTATCCATTTTCAAGCACTTAGGTTGTTTCCATGTCTTGGATATTATGAATAATGTTACAGTGAACATGGGAATGCAGCTATAACTTTAAGATAGTTATTTCATCTACTTTGGGTATACAACCAGGAATAGTAGTGCTGGTTCATATATCAATAGTAGTTCTTTATTTGATTTCTTGAGGAACCTCCATACTGTTTTCCATAATTGCTGTACCAGTTTACATTCCCACCAGCAGTAAACTACCATTCTTTTTTGTCATCTTTGTCAATACTTGTTATTTCTTGCCTTTTTGCAAATAGCCATTCTAGAAGGTATAAGATACTTCATTGTGGTTTGGATCTATATTTTCCTGGTGTTTAGTGGCACTGAATCTCTTTTCATGTTGGTCTTCTGTATCTTTTCTTGGGAAAAATGGCTATTCAGATTCTCTGCCCATTTTTAAGTCTGATTGTTTGAGGGGTTTACTATTGAGTTATGTGATCTTTTAGTATTTTTTTGGATATTCACCCCTTATCAGATTCATGTTTTGCAAGTTTTTTCTCCCTCTCAAAAAGGTTTCCTTTTCACTTTTTTGATTGTGTCTTTTGCTGTGAAGAACTTTTATTTTGCTATAGTCCTATTTGTTGATTTTTGTTTTTGTTGTTTGTGGCTTGGGTGGCACATCTAAAAAATCATTGCCAGGACTCATGTCAGGAAGTGATGTTCTTTTAGGAGTATTGTGGTTTCAGTCTTACATAAGACCTTAATCCAGTTCAGGTTAATGTTTGTGAGCAGTATAATTGCATGTGCATATCCAGTTTTTCCAATATCACTTATTGAAGAGACTGTTCTTCTCCCACTGAGTATTCCTGACTCCCTTATCAAATGTTAGTTGACCATATTTGAATAGGTTTACTTCTGATCTCAATTCTGTTCCATTGTTCTATGTGTCTTTGACACCAGTACCCTATCATTTTGTTTACTATAAATTTTTAATATAGTTTAAAGTCAGGAAGTGTGATGTCTCCACATGTGTTCTTTCTCAAGATTGCTTTGCCTATTCAAGGTCTTTTGATTCCATACACATTTCAAGCTTACTTTTTTTATTTCTGTGAAAAAATCTGTTGCAGTTTTGATAGCGATTGCATTGAATATATGTTTATATGGTTTGGGGTAAACATTTAATAACATTAAACTCTTCTGGCCCTTGTACATGGGTTATCGTACCATTTGTGTGTGTCTTCTTCAATTTCTTTCCTCAGTGTCTTAGGGCAAATTTATTTCTAAGTATTTAACTGGTTTCAATGCCATTATAAATGAGATTGCTTTATTTTTTTTTCATATAATTCACTGTAAATGTACAGAAGTGCAGCTGATTGTTAAGTTAATATTATCTCCAGAAATTTTGCTGAATTCATTTATTAGCTCTAAGAGCTTTTCAGTTGAGTCTTAAGGATTGTATACAGTATCATGTCACCACCAGAGACAACTTTGCTTCTTCCTTCCTGATTTGGATTCCTTTGATCTGCCTAATTGCTCCAGCGAGGCCGTCTAATACTGAGTCGAATAAGAGTGGTGACAGTGGGTATTCTTACCTCTGATCTTAGAGGGAAAGTTTCCGCTTTCACCATAGAGTATGTTGTTGTCATTTATGGTCTTTCTTTCGTTTCCTTTATTTTGGGTCTAATTGAGTTTTTATTACCCAGTTTGTTGGGAGTTTTATTATAAAAAGGATGAATTTTGACAGATTATTTTCTCTGCGTCTATTGAGGTGCACATGATTTTTGCCTCTCTGTTAAGGTGGTACATCTTATTTGCATATGTTGAACCATCCTTGTATCCCAGGGAGAAATCCTACTAGATTACAGTGCATCATGCTTTGATGTGCTGCTGAATTTTGTTTGCTAATGTTCTGTTGAGAATTTTTTCCTCTACATTTATTAGAGATTGCAAAGCTTCTATTCTTACTAGGTAAGTTACTCTTTGAATGATCTGCCACTGTGTGATAATGGAGGTTCTCAGGCCTCCCCAAACCTGCTGAATCATCTTCTCTGGGAATGGCACCCAGGAATCTGCATCTTAAACACACAGATATATGAGAATCATGGCTCCCAAATGCAAAAGTTTAGATAAAGTACAAAACAAACACCAAAGGGCATCTATTCATTTAGCAGTGATTTCAGCAGAGAACCTGGCTGGGTGTGTCTTGCAGTGAGAGCTTTATTTCTCCTGGAGCCCTCTGATTTAGACAGCGTGGATGGAGCATCCTGATAATAGAGGCACAGACCTAACCTAGTAGGTTCTAGAATTACCACATAAGCTCACTAGGTTTCTACTGCCCAAGAAAACTTTGCCAAATGGGCGATGGGAGGTTAAAATCCTCATTTCGGAGAGGGGAACTCCTTTCCTCAGCACAAAGGTCTAGTGCTCTTGCCAAGACGTGAAATGTGTGCTCCCTGAATTAGGTTTACAGAATCCAAAGTACAGTGCTAACAGCAAGACCCACAGGGCCACGTACCAAAAAGTGTCTGGAAGGAACGATGTTGGGTAAAGACAGGAGGTGGAAGTTTTGAAAGGAAAAGTAAGTGGCATATTGTCAAGTTCTGTACTAGACATTAAACCAAGCTTTAAGCAGCGCTCACAACTTAAGAGACGGATATACACATCTGCAGTGTACGAGAAGGAAATTGAGGCTCCTGCCGGTTAGGTGAGCTCCCAAGGTCACACAGTTAATAATTAACAGGGATTCAAATACCAGGTCAGCTGGCTCTGACACTGGTGCCCTTTCCACTACACTATGCCACCTCCATCCTTGCTTCTAAGGTGCCCTGAAAATTAGTAGGGTACATATCTGTGACCCGACAGGGCCAAGCAGCAGTCACCAGTACCTCCAGACACAGGCAATGAAGGGAGGGCTTGGGACCAGAAGACTATCTTAGGGACAGGGAGCAGGGTGAAACCAGAAATGATCTGTTGTCTCAGAAGCTAGATGACTAGAGAGAGAGGTAGAGAAGTGAGATTCTAGTTCTGGCTTGATTCTTTTTAGCCAGTTGTTGGCCTTGGGCCAGCCACCCCACCCTCTCCTCCCCTTCCATATTTCTTCGTCAGGAAATGGACAGTTGCAGGGAATAGGACCAGCTGTGGCTGCAGGCTTCAGGTCCTGGAAGTCTCAAAGAGATTCAGGTACCCAGAGTCTCCTGAAAGCTGAAGGGCCAGTGTAGAGGTTATCACCATGACCTTTATCTCTGAGTCTGGATGTGACCGCATTAACCACACAGGAGTCCACCCTCCTCCCAAATTCCATATTCTCCTCAGGTCCAGCCTTTGATTGGAATCTGCAGAGTCATCTAGGGAACTGGGGACACTGCCCACCAATGGAGTTCCCCTGGCTGCCTTAGACCAGTCACTAAGGCTGGGTTGGTGCCTCTCCTGTTTTTCAGTCATCAAAACACTTAACAAGTTGTCTATTCCCTTGTCCCCACCATCAGACCATGAGTTCCTTGAAAGCAGTCTCTTCTTCACTGTTGTATCTGCAATGTTAAACATAACCCTTGTCACATAGTAAGTGCTCACTAAACGTATGACTGAATGAATACCTGAATGAATGGGATCAACAGGTTTTCAGTTTCTAAGATCTAAGAGGGCCCAAATGACTGAACCTTTGAGACTCAGATCATGACACAAGGAAGCCCTGGGGAGGCATAGAGGTGGGGTCAGATCCATTTCTTTATCAGGAGACCTGAACCCCTGCCCTAGAGAGCATATCCTCCTACTTCAGCTCACATTCCCCACCCATCATTTACTTTTCCTTAAGGAACAGCCTTGGTGCTGTTTGGCCAAGTTATTGCTAATACTTTTCCTTGTGCTGCAAGTGTTTGTCTTCACCAGGCTCCGATTCCAGGTCAGGATCTGGGAGCATTCCTGCAAGGACAGAACTTGTGATCTCTGTGTCACCTCTGGTCTAACTCTCGATTTTCTTTTTGTTTGACTAACTCTGGCTTCAAAAACATTTCTCTGACTTCTTCTACTCCTTGAAAGTCAAAAATGGGACAGTCTTAGAACTCACATCTCAGGACTGAAGGGACCCTGAGATCTCCCTACCTCTTGGTTTTCCAGAGGCAGAAACTGAGGCCATCCTGGTTGCGGGAAAGTCCAGGTCTAGAACCTTGGTGCAGCTAAACAAAGGGACCACTGTGGCCCATAGAAATGTCTGGTCCAAGCTCATTTTCCAGGTGAGGAATCTGAGGCTTAGTGAGTTAATGATTCGCCCAATGTCGATCAGGGTGACCTAACAAGAAACTAGGACTTCACAGAGATCTGCCAACAGTCACACATAGTTCGTCAGTAGCTAAATATGCATGAAGTAAATACCTAAAGCCACATTGTATATACAAGCAGGTACAACAGGCTTCCCAAAAGAAAAGCAGTTGCTTGCCTCATGTGTAATAGCTTTACTTCAGACTCGGGGATTTCTAATTTGACTCAGCATGGCCACATTCTAGATCCTGGGAGCGCAACTCTGGAAAAAAAACTCATTTTAGTAATCCTGTGGTCAGTGAACCTCGTGTGGGATGCTGAGGGCCTGGCAAAGGAGATTTATGGATGTCCCACCAGGTAACTTTAAGTTCCTGGGCCACAAAGGAGCCACCTTCGGCCTCTGGTGGTATCATGTTGTGTTAAAAGCACAGGCTCAGGAATTGGCCTCCTTCAGCTCTGATTCTGCCCCTGGCCTCCCCAGGCTGATGAACCTCTCTAAGAATCAGTGTCCTCCTCTGTGAAAAGGAGATGGCTGTAGCACTTACCTCCCAGCATTGTGAGGCTGAAATGGGATGTCTGTAATATATGTGGCCCAGTGCCTGACACACCATCAGTGGATTGGAGTTGTTAGCTATTGTTAGAAAGGTGAAAAGTTAGAAACATATGCTTGTCCCAGAAAAGGAAATGGATACATAAATTATGACACATTCCCTCAATGGAATATTACTCAGCTTTTAAAAATAACAAGTACATGAGTATGAACGCTGAAGGAACCTGGAGAGTGGTTCATTATATAATGTGAAATGAAAAAAAACAAAACTAAACTAAAAAGTAGCTGTATCTGCACAGTTCCATGAAAAATATATTTGCTTCTGGACACAGAATAGAAACATGGAAAAATTAAAAAATACATTAGGAATATAAGATCATATATGTGTCTACATATATATATAATTTTTTTCCTGCTATTACTCTAATTTTGTGCAACAAACATATTTTTTAAAAGAATAAGGAAGGAAATCTGACATTTGCTCCAGAAACAATTTAGCTAAAGGCAAGTTTCCTCTGTGGGACAATGCCTGACACAGAGTAGGTATTCAGGAGGTGTCAGTGGTTGAGAAGTCAAATTAAATGCGAAGGGTTTGTGTTCTCTTTCCACTTAAGCTACTGACCCAAGGTCTGTTTAGGAAAGGATCCTGGGGTGTGTCCTTTATTTGGAGCTGAGAAAAGGTAGGAAGGACGTTGCAGACCTGAGCAGGTACAAATTAAGGTAAAGTATGTACCAGGCAGAGTAGTGTCTGGCAGTGTCTAGCACTCAGCAGATATTTGACAAACATCCTACTTAAATGTCTAACAGTAGCAGACAGAAGGAGAGTTGGTCTAGAAGAGACCACCACGGACTCCACTGAAGAGGCATGGGTGGTGTCTGGGAAAAAGGCTAAGAGGCAGAAGCCGTGTAAGCAAATCTCCTCTTGGTCCCTAATGAGCTGTGTGAGCTTATACATATGACTGTTCCTCTGAGTTTCAGTTTCCTTGTCTTTACATAGTAGAATAATTTATTAACATATTAATTTGAATTTATTTTCCCCTCACTACCATTTTTTGTTTAGAGATGTTTTCAGGCCTGAAAACAGAAGCCACTCGAATCTAACATATGTTCCTATCTTTTGTGAGAACCTAAACTCATCCGAAAAGATACTCCTAGGTAACCCAAGGGGAGATGAAAGAGAGAGAGGATACTTAACACCCTGAGTAAGAGAGGATAAAGACTGGTGTCTCCCTGAGTAGCAAGTGGCAGCCAGGACTTCCATGTCACTTCAAAGGGAGCAAGTGGTGTGGTGTCCCTAACCTCACAGGGCTGCCCTCACCTTAAGCACAACCCCAAAGAGTGGAACTTCTGAAGGGAATGTGGAATGAGACAACGGGCTCTTGGTGATGGCTGGGTCTGGGGTAAGTATAGTGCAGAAGGACCTGTGCCCAGGTTGAATTCCAACCAAAACTGCCAGCACTCCCTGCCAGCAGAGCAGCATGGGGATTCAATGCCCAGTGTAGGCTGATAGTAAGAAATATGCTACTTGTTGCTCACTTAAGGTTTGTGGACTAAGATCTCACTCAGTGGTGAGTTTGTCTTTTAACTGTCAAAAATAAAAAATTCAAAACCCTGGTATTTAGCCATTGCCAATTTTCATGGTATAAATACTCCCATATGGCCAATTTCAAAGTACCAATGTTAAGTTTCTGAACATGGAGAGTTGAGAAGAGATGTGCCCAATTGGCTCTTCTGAACTGGTGCAAGCCAGCTCTAGCACACCGCAGAGATTCACACGAGATGAGGGTTTTATCTAGAAAGCTCCCAAAGACTTTTTCCAGCCTGAGGATTCTGGGACACTGGGATAAGTAAGGTTCATTCATAATTGTCAAAGACATGCTCTTTATACGGTGTCTTCTGCTGACTTTATTTATATTAAAATATGACCTAGTAGAACTGTTGACACTCTTGCCTCTGAACATCCCATCCCTGAAATGAGTCAGCCTCTTTGTCAGTAAGTAAACGTGAACACTGATTGAATCTACTCCTTCCTTCAGTTAAGTGATCTTACCCCTAAAGTAGTCTACAACTAAGAACAGACCATGCATCATCCTTAAGTGTTACTGAGAAGAAATCTATACATGTTTCCTTCAAGTTGATTTAAAACAAATTATTTTAACCTGTAACTCATTAACTATCCTGAAGATAAGATTAGGACTATAAGATTACTTTTATTAGGTAGGACTAGCTATTGCTAGTCCCACGTTATAGATGAGGCACAGAGAAGTTAAGGAAGCAGCCCAAGGCCACATAGCAGGTAAGTAGCGCAGCTGGGGTTCAAACCCACCAATCTGGTACCAAAGTCCAGGCTCCTGACCTCACCATAGCACTGTATAAACTGTGTAAAAGGAACAACTGTGTAAAAGCCTATTTTAAAGCTGTATTGTCAAGTGGTAATATGAGATAAAAACTTGTATGTATCTGTGTAAGAAAATATGTCCATATATATTAAGTAACATATATGTGTGATCTTCTCAGTAATATTTAAGAATATTTCCCTGAAGAAAATTAGTACAGATACTTACATATGAAACTAAACCAATATACAAGACAGTGAAGAGATGAATTGGGTTGGTTGAGAGCTGACTTTCTGAACCTCAGTGATAGCAAGCTGTGAACAGAGTGTGGGCTCACCTTGGGTGTCTTCCATCCAAGGATAAGAAAGAAGCCCACAGTCTTCTTTCTGCATTTGGGAAAGGCACTCAGGTCACCTTCTGACAGCTAACTCTGGCGGCAGGAGTGACCCCCACGTTCCTTTCACAGGCACAGGTACTTCCAATAATAAAGCAGTGTGTGCCCACCCACCACTGCTCCCAGCATGCTTGTCTCCAGCAGGAAGTCTGTGAGTGAGGTGGCTCTGGGCTGGGTTGGACTCAAGCGCCCCTAGAGTGCTTGAGCGTGCAACCATCTGACAACATGCCCTTAACTCCACCATTAGGGTTAAGATCCTCTGCACCTCCTCGTCCTGTTCCTTGTAAGCTTCACTTGGCAGTTGTGAGAGTCATGTCAGAGAGGGGGCTGTGAAGGGTAAGGGAAAGTAAAGCCCAAAAGTCAGGAGCTTGACAGTCTTTTTATAGCCACATAAAAAAAGGTTTTGTTGTTCTTATAAATCGTATGTTTTCCTCCAGATTTATTGTTTTTCTGTAATACTACAAAAAGTCTTCATTTTTCTTTTCCTAAGTGTTGAGGTTCAAAAAACCAGCTCTCAACCATTCACTAATCATCTCTTCAATGTCTGGTATATTGTTTTGGCTTTTATATGTATGTTTTTCTGGTAGTTTTCCTTGGGGGAGAAATGTGTGTGTGTGTGTGTGTGTGTGTGTGTGTCTTAGAAGAACTAAAATAAATCTATGTATGTATCTTGGGAAAAGCAACATAAATATATAGTATATGCATTATATAGACATGTAATATATAAAATTAGATATATATAAATATATAAAAATAAATTTATAAATATCTTCTTAAGGCTTAAAATATATATATATATATATATATATATACACACACACATATAGTAGTTTTATTACTCTGGTCATCCCAATTGTTTGTGGGTACCTTCCATAGGCAAAAGGACGCTCCAGATCTGTCTTCTCTGATTCAAGAAATGTTCCCTCTTTGACAACCAGAAAAACTACCTGTTGGGATCGGCCTTTATGAGGCAAAGAATATGAACCCTCTGAGCTTCACATTCATGTCAGAAACAGCCCAAAACATAGGAGGCATACAGCTTGGGGCTCCCCTCCCCCACAGAGTAGGAAGATGCTGCTGGAATATCGAGAGAGCCGAGTTCTTTTGATTCTGCTACTAACTAGATGCATAGCTTTGGGCATGTAGTTGGCCTCTCCGGGTCCCAGTTTCTTCATCTGTAAAGTAAGAAATTTGTACTAGATTATTGTTACCAGTAAGAGGTCCATGATGCTTGGCTTCATCTCCTTGTTTTATGAGACTAAGACAGAAACCACAAGACTTCTGACCTAACCTCAGAAGTCCAAGAACATTACCTTTGCTGTGTTCTGTTGGTCAAAATACAAAGAAATTAGACATTACATCTCAGTAAGAGATCTAGCAAGGAATTTGTAGCCACCAAATCTCATACCTTGTATAACTAAAAACTTCAACTTAGTGCAACCTGCCAACTTACACTTGAGCAACTCAATCAAACTCATTGGATTCATTAAATCCCACTTATTCACAAACCTGATTGCTTTCAAGGTACTCACAGAAATCTACCCATGGAAGTAGGCAGGTAGGTAGTAATATTCCCATTTGAAACAGTTGCTGAGGCCCAGCAACTGACTCCAGAATCGGAGCCAGACCCTAAGATCTTTGGCTTCTAATGCATTAGGAAGTAATGCTTGGGGTGGGAAAAGGATTTCACTGAGCTATGGAGATTTTCCCACACGAAACAACAACGTTTTCTCTGCTTTTTGCTGGATTTCTACCTGGTGTGGTAGCCTGATTCTCTGAAAAGAATTAAAAGAGTAGACTGGTGGTATTATTCATATCTATAATTAGTAAAAAAGGGTAATGAAGTCTCTATAGATGCAGGTGGTTTGAGTTGCACGGAATGAGAAGTAGTAGAACCAGACTGTAAACAGGCTTGGCACCACAGGACCCTCATCTAACCCTCTGTGACCAGGAGCCCTCCCTCCCTGATCCTCCCTGGCCGGAAGGAAGTTGGAAGGGCCTTCCGAGTACACCAAGACTCCCTGCAGGGCTGAGCGCTTGCCAACTGATCTGATCACTCAGTTCAAAGTTAGGGCTGGAGCTACTGCTGCCAATTGACCCCAAGCCACGGAGGACTCGGAAATGCCCTGTCCTCTCAAGTAGGTCAGCCCCCAAGCAAGTGACAGATGCAGAAAGTATGCTGTGCAAACTATAGTTCCCTGGCCTGGGTGTTGGGTGGTATGAGGAAGCCACAATATTGCTTGGTTGTACGGCCATCGCTATGTAACAATGTTCTAATCGAGGATGGACCGCACACACACTGATGGTCGATGATGGTGACTATACATAGCCTGAGTGTGTGGTAGGGTATACCATCTAGGTTTGTGTTATTACATTCTTTTTTTTTAAAGATTTATTTATGCATACAAGAGCTGGGGTACAGGCCAGAGGTGTGGGGATGAGAGGATTCACCAGAGACAGAGTGGGGAGCAGAACAGGCAGATCTACTGAAATACACTGCTGAGGGGAGCAGCAGGCAAGGCAGGAGAGGTCTGCTGCACCATGTGGGTTCCCTCCCTGACCAGGGATCGAACGTGCACTGCAGTGGCTGCGGAAGTCCCACAGTGCGGTGCTCAACCCGTTTTGCGCCACCAGGGAGGCCCAGTTATTACATTCTTGATGTTCGCAGGGCAACAGCATCACCTAATAAAGCATTTCTCAGAATGCATCCCCATCATTAAGCAACATGTGACTGTCATTTTTTTCAACAATTTTTTAAATCATACACCTAGGAAACCATTAGCACCATCAAGATGCAGAACTCTCCCTTCCTACCAAGTTTCTCTTTTGTCCCCCTGTGCCCAGGAAACCACTGCTCTGTCACTGAAGTTTTGTCTCTTCCAGAATGTCGTATGAATGGAATCAGTCTTAAGTTGGGTCTCTCTCATTTAGTGTAAGGCAGTTTGAATTCATCCATGCTGTTGTAGGTATCAATAATTTGTACATCTTATTGCTGAGCAGTATTCCATTAGGTGGATGCACCAGATGTGTTTATCCATTTACCAATGAATTGATAGTTATTTAGGTTGCTACTAGCTTGGGGCTATTAAGACTAAAGCTGTTGTGACTTTCTGTGGGCTTAGGTTTTCATTTCTCTTGGCTAAGCCTCTAGGCTTGGAAATTCCAAGTCTTATAGTAAGTATACATTTATTTCCTTAAGAAATTATCAAACTCTTTTCCAGTATGGTAATAGGATTTTGCATTCCCACAAGCGATACGTGAAGAATTCTAGTGGTTCTACATCCTCACCAACACCTGGTGTTGTCAGTCATTTTAATTTCAGACATCTTAGAGGGGAAAAAATGGTATCTCATAGTTGTTTATATTTGCATTTCTCTCATGAATAACATTTCTCTCATGAATGTTGATCATCTTTCATATGCTTATGTTCTATTTGTGTATCTTCTTTTAAGACATATTCATTCAGATCATTTGTCCATTTTATAATGGAACTGTCTTTTTATTTTTTATATATTCTAGATAAAAGTCTTTTGTCAAATATTTTAAATATTTTTTCATAGCCCAGCTTGACTTTTCATTTACTCAGTGTAATCTTTCAAAGAGTGGATATAAATATATGTATATATATATATATATATATATCATGTCTTTTTCTTCCATGATTTGTCCTCTTGGTATTCTTTTTTATTTTTTAAAGATTTATTTATTTATGCATACAAGAGCTGGGTACAGCCCAGAGGTGTGGGTGGTGAGAGGATCCACCAGAGAGAGAGTGGGGAGCAGAACAGGCAGACTGACTGAAACACACTGCTGAGGGGGGCAGCGGGTGAGGCAGGAGAGGTCCGCCATGCCATGTGGGGCCCCTCCATGGCTGAGGGCAGGGATCGAACTCGTGCTGCAGTGGCTGCGGTTTGCTTCATAGTGCGTTGCTTAACCCACTGCGCCACCAAGGAGGCCCGCTCTTGGTGTTCTAAGATAAACTTTGCCCTTTTCAATGCTGTAAAGATTTTCTCCTGTTTTCTTCTAGAAATTTTATGGTTTTTACTACTAACTTTGGGTCTGTGATTCATTCAATATAATTTTTATCTCAAAAAATATATATGGTTTTTAAGGTAGCTTGTCCCAGCAGCAAGCACTTATGTGCACATACCATTGACAGTACCTGGCACTGTTACTGAATTTTATTAATACTAACCCATCAAATCCTCACAACAATCCTCTAAAGTAGGTACTACTATTACCTCCAACTTAAAAATAGTATAATGAGAAATTAGAAGTTAAATGATTTGTTCAAGGTCACACAACTAGCAAATGTTTGAAAGAACTTCAAACCCACGTAGCCTGGCTCCCGGTCTGGGTTCCTAGCCCCAGTGCTTTACACCCCTGCGCTAACTCAAGTTTCAACTAAGCAAAACCAGGCCTACGGTAGTAGATACTTATGTAATCCGAATCGAAAATTACACCTTGGAAAGCACCTAAGAATAGATAAAGGGAGGTGTGACCAAGTCAAGAAACTCAGAAACTTTCCCTGAGGAAATAAAGATTGGATTCAGAATTGAAGACAGAGCGACATTAACTGGCTAAATAAAGGGAACAGCAGCACATTTCTGGCCAGTGGATCACATGGGCCAAAGACCAGACAGGGTGATGTGTCCCTTATTGAATGTTGGATAAACACTCCCAGGATGATCATCAATAGGGAGGGGGATTTTTTTCTTTGTCTCTCTCTCTCTGTTTGCTCACTAAGTTGCCCCTACACTAGTGTGGCCACTCATCCTGGCTTGATTGGGACTTTCATGTTTTAAATTTATAAGCCCCTCAGTCTCGGGCAGACCAAGATAGCCAGTCACCCTACCTTGAATTTAGCCAGGGCAGAATGTACCTTGGAACCTCTTTAAGGAAGTAAGTGCCATTACCCCTGGAGGAGTCCAGTGCAAAAGGAGGCTTTTGTCGATGCTATACTCTCTCTATCAGACTTCTCGAAAGAAAAAAATCGTTCTATTTCTAACCACAGTTGCCAGGATGTACAGCCAAAGAAGAAAATTTAGAAGGGAGGGGGGGGAACTTCACACAGAAACACAGCCTTTAATCATTTTCTTCCTTCAAATCCACAAAAGTTGGATTGTAATCTCAGGCTACAGGATGGCTCGCAAAATCAAGACAAAATAGACAAAGAAACAGAATATAGCAGACTCATGGAAACCGCTTTCCTTCCGTCCCTTATCCCATAGTCTGATTTGACAACAAAATGGTAAAGAGCAAAAGACAAAGCCAAACAAACAAAGAGAACAGGCATGCAAAAGAAGGTGGGTAGATGATAACTTCCAAAAGGGATAAAGCATTTCAGTGGCTCTAAATCCCAAAGCTTTTTGAAAGAATAGCTATGAAATAAACACACTCAAGGCAGATTTGGGGATTTCTGCCAGGTTCAAAACAATATCCTAATGACCTGAAAAGTTATTTCAGCTTTATAAAAACACTTCGATTCCTTCTTAGGATATATGTGATATATGGCCTTGGTGAATGGGGTTCAAATATTATAATGAGGTGATATTGGGGTGTCACAAGAGATGATGGGTATCACAAAGGTTAGTATCTGTATCATCCAAATTGAGAAACTGAGGCAGAGAAATATGCTCAAGCCAGTAAGTAAAAGGAAGGTTATGGTGTTCTGGTCAAAGCAAAATTCAGAGTGGCAGGAAGGGGAACAGTTTTCCTCACAACAGTCTTGGGAAGAAATTGCTTATTACCAAAGTTCAGCATCAGCTAAGAGTTGAATCTGTAAAGGCTCAGCCGTCATTAAATTCTCTTTCAAGCTTTTCCACCCTGCCTGAGTCCCGAAAATTCTGAAGCTAGCGTTGCCCATATACCAATCATGGGCCTGACCACAGCAGCCAAGTTCAGAGTTGTGGCTACATTTGCCTCAGAGATTTGTTCCACCCTGAGCAAAGGACTTGATCTGGCGGGTTTTCAGGGTAACCATCAAATGACAGTCTTCCAGAGGACTCCTCCCGGAGTCTTAGGTCTGGAGAGATTTTCAGTGGTGCAGGTTAGCACATGCGGGCATGCACACACACACACACACATAGTAGCAATTTAAATTTAAATCATGACTATAAAGATGTTTTACAAACAACTGCACACAGCTTCTGTCCTGAGTATTTGTATCCTCAGCACACAGTAGGTTCTCAACAAACAAGAAACTGAGCAGAGGCTCCTGACCCAGTGCCACAAGAGAATCCTGTCAGAATCCTTGGTTCTCTCCTGTGCCAGCTCATCGCCCACAGTCACCCACCTGATGATGTCCTTACCCAAGACAAAATGAAATAATTTGTTCCTCATGAAACATTAGGAAGTCTCAAGTCTGAAGGCTGACTTAGGAAGAGAGAAATCACTTATTGTGAGGAATCTCAATTAGGGATGGAATAGCTCCCCGCAGCTTCTCCTTCTCACTAAATCTGGGGAGACTTTTGCGTCCAAAATTTGCTGTCAAGCAGAAGACAACCCCAAAGTTACCCAGCCCCTCAATATGCTCTCCAGGTAACAGGGACTGATGACTATTTGTATCAGTTAATATTCTCCCTCTCAAAACTATAGTTTCACCCCCAATATAGATTTCACCAATATAGATTCTTACTATTGGTACATCTGGAGAAGGAATTGCCCCATCCTGAGGCTGAGTCCACAGTATATAGTGACCCCAGTGGTCACTAAGGAGACAGAGAGAGGACACGAGGACATTTCTAAGCCTTCTAGCCCAAGCAGCTACATAGCTGAGTGATGGTGTTATGAATTGCAGTAGGAAATGCAGGAACAAAAGTCGAATGAGTTGAAGGAAGGTGAATAAATTTAGGTTGGTCTCACTAAGTTTGCAATGCCAAAAGAATTCCTGGGTAGCGATGCCCAGTGGAGAGCTGGCTATGTCCAGGGTACAGCTGGGGAAAGACTTCAGTACACATTTGGGCGTGGACAGTGGCAGTGCATCCTTGAAGCTGTGACTTGACTGAGGAAGCAGATGTTCTGTGTGTCCCACAAAGGGGACAATGCATGCTCCTGTGGGGGCTCAGACACTCTGAGCTCTTCTTCTTCCAGCCAGTATGTGACCTGAAGTGACCCTGTCTCCCTCAGCTTGGGGCTGCTGCTGGCTTACAGCGAACAGTCCCTCAGAGACGCAATGTGATTAATGTTGCGTGGCACTGAGGGTGCTGTTTCCACTGAGGATGCAGAGCTCTCCCAAACAACCACACAACACTTGCCACTGTATATTTGGTAGGAATGTGTTCCAGACCACAGTCACCACTTCAGCCAGGGACTTCTTTTTAGATAACCCATAGGGAACCACCTCGGACTTTAGGGCCAGGAAAGTGTAAGTAATTGGACACCATGGCTCCCCCAGCTGCATCTTGGCCAGTTGGAAGTTCCAGCAAAATCTGCGGCCCATCTCAGCAGCCTCCTACAGTCCCACAATGTGCATCATAGGGTGCTAGTCTACTTTCTGTCTTTGTTTTACTGCCCTTATTTTCTCTTTGTCCCAATTTCTTCTATTCTGAAGTTTTATAAATTAGTTAATGTCAAAATTTTTCATTCCATGTTATTATGCCCGTCCATTCATTATGTTTCTAGCTCCTGGAGTTGCACAAAAGAATACAAAAGAAGTCCAGCCCCTCTCCCCCATAATAACCCTTCCACACCTTTGTCTTCCACCAAATCTTTTTTTTTTTGAGCCACCAGAATCTCACTTTCTTCAACAGTTTTCTCTAGATGGGAGGTCCTAAAGACTCTTTCATCCTTCTAGACTCATCTAGATGCCTCATCTCCTGGCATCTTCCCTAAAGCTCCTACTCAGGGCATCCCTGCAGCCCTGACCGAAGCCACATCCATGGCTGGCTCTCATTCTTGTCTCTGCCAGCAGACCGGGGGTCCTGAAAAGCCAGAAGTGGTGTCCCATTTGCCCTCTCCCCCAACTAGTACTGAGCCCAGACCCAGGGCATATATATGCTTAATAACTAATTATTGAGAAAATAAATGGAGGAAAAGAATATACACGAGTATATATATATATACACACACATATATACAGATATATATATATACAAACACACACACGCTCACACACATACACACACGCACACACGCACACACAGAGCTTCCTCATCCACACACACACTAAAGAAAGTCAAGCCTCAAGCCCAGGAAGAAAAGGGAGAGCCCAGTCAGTCCCATTGTTCTTGGGCCCTTTCATCCGACAACTCTTTTTCCACAGGACTCTCCTGCACAGCCTTCAGGCCCCAGGCTCCAGGGCCAGAGCTTATTCTCCCCACTAAATCCAGAGTAAATACATGTAAGACCAACTTTGTCCTGTGAGGGCAACTGGGATACACTTTTACACACAGAAAGGATTTTCAAATCAAAAACTCAAGATGCTGCATGCTCCAAAATCCACATCATTTTAACATGCTCCAGTTTTAACAACACACCCATAATCAGGTGTTGTGTGCCAGGCACTGTTCTGAGACCTTTAGAAACACCATCTTATTTAATCCTTGAAACAGCTTCATCAGATAAGTATACTATCTCCATTTTACTTTCCTATAGTCCTCTTAGCATTTGAGTCACTTATCCTGAAAAAGAGAAAAATGTGACTGTGTGGTCACTGAATAAAAGAAAATTAGTTACATTTAGCTCCAACGTGTAAACCTCTGACAAATCAAATAATAAGCTTTGCTCTGAGACCTGGATGCCACAGAATACCTCCTCTTGAGTACCTACCACAGGCCCGGCAGGCCTCCCATGCGTCCACAGCCTGGTAGAAGAAACATCACACAGCTAAACAAATTACCGGCCTCGTGACAAGCACTGGAGGGTCAGGGACACAGCCCTCATGGCGCTACAGTGCTGGCAGCAAGAGGACGTAATTCTCTCTGGCTAGATGAGGTTTCCTGGCTGGTGTGGTCTGAGTCCCGTTTTAATGGATGGTCCAGCATTCACCAGGGAACAGCAAAGATAAGGGGAGAGAGGGGAGCGGAGCAAAAGTACAAGGATGCAGGGATGTGAAAAGGCATTTGGGGGAATTATAGACTGTCTGGGGTAGCAGGAGAATGAAAAGAGGGGAGGAGTTGAGAAAAAGGGGATCATCATTCAGGTGGTGACTTGAATTGTTGACCAAGAAGCTCAAAGTCGCTACAGGGTGCACTAGTCATAGCTGGTCTAGCAGGAGTCTTTAAACAGCAGTGTGAGGAGGATGAGGACACCAGACAGAGGGACCTGTTAGGAAGCTCTTGCAGTAGACCAAATAAAGAACAGCATCCACCGGAAGTCGGGCACTAAATTCTGGAGTTATTTGGGAATCCGAAGCTTTGGGTTGATTGGGAGGTGACTCCCAGTTTTTGACTCAGACACCCAATAAGGCAGAGCACCCAGTACAGTGGGGCACCCGAGCTGGGAACTCGCTGCAGAGACAAGGACAAGTTTGGGCATCCTCCAGGTTTGGGAAAGCCAAACGGGGCAAGAGAATTTTCCTTTATTATGTCAGAGAAGTTATTCAGATTCTCACTCACACCTCCTTTTAATAAAATGTGATGCATTTCATTCTGTTATTAGAGTGAAAAATCATTGCCCTTTGCTGGGAATTAATGCCCTTTCGAATTAATAACCTTTGGGTAGGAACGTTGTTTTCATTAATATCTCCCTTTGCACTTTGTAGGTTCATCATCTCTCTGTCCTGCTGTCCCCTGAAACCAAAAGTCTAAGACTTATTATTTGAGAAATCTGAATGACTTTATACTCGGAACAAGCGGTCAGGGTCCTTAGTAACTGGACTGAATTGAGTCACTGACCAAGAATGTTGATTTGGTTTTATATTTGCCCCTCAGCCACAGGGGAGCCCACCCTCACCTGGGAAAGTAACAATCTCCTCCCCCAATTCTTGACCTAATCTTGCCAGATAAAATATGTATCACCCATTTGGGGGGGGGGGGCGGTGTTACTCCCATGGGAACCTGGCACCTCCTTGGGTTTCACCCAGTCCCTGAGCGGGAGTGTGTTTCTTTGACCAATGCCACGACCTTAAAAACTGCTAGGCTGCTTTCCAGAGTTGGGGGACTGCCCGCCCCCATTCCTAAGTGGCTTAGGGTCACGATGAAGTTCCCAGCAAAAGAGAAGCTAGGCCTTGGAAAAACAATAAAAAGCGAAATTTTACAATCTTTCTCCATACTCCACCCTCCTGCTGTCTTTGAAAGATTCTAAATAGATAGCCATTTATCTCTTTTGGCTGAAAAACAGCGTGCCTGCAGGCTACTATCTAGAGTCTCAAGTTCACACTTCATGGCCTCCTTCAGCCCAGGCTCTGGTTATTTAGTCTTATCTCCTGCCTCCTCATGCCAACAAGGTCTCCTGCCTCAGAGCCCTGACTCTGCTCGTCCTTCAGCTTGGAAGGCCACACACATACACTCACGTATGTGCCTGCACGTGCACGTGCCTGCTTGCTGACACTCACACACACTTGTGTGTGCACTTACTTATCCTTTAAGGCCAGTACCAGCCTCGCTCTCTCTGAAGAGTCCTCCCTGAATGGCACGCCTCCATTGGTGGGATCCTTCATTCCCTTTCCTGTCCTCTTCACCCACCCCGTCCTGGTCTGTCCAAGGGTATGAGATATAATGTGTCTGCAGGTAAGAACAGGCTGAAACAATGCATCGTGTCATCTCACTCTGTTCGCTGTCTCTCCAGCAGAGGGATGCAGGAAGTTAGAGTAAGACAGAGTCAGGTTCAAATCTGGACACTACCCCTTCTTAGCAGTGGTTTGGGGCTTGATACTTATCCTCTCCCAGTCCCAGTCTAGGCTGTATTGCAGCTGTCTCGTCACCCTTGTCTCTAACTGGCTCAACGGCCACCAGGATGTTAGATGGAGGACCTAGTCCACCTCTATGCTAAGTCCTGCTAGGTTACCACCCAGTATCTCCTAGGACAGAAATGGTCATTTCCGCAGTCACTGAAAACGAATGCTCTTTGGGGTTCTGCAAAGCTGAAAGTGCCCACTTCTAGCAACTCAGAGAAAACCCACTGGCTGGTGCTCTTAGAAACCTTTGGTTTGTCCCAGAACTAGCAGAGGTAGGAGAGATGCCAAGTTAAGCACCATCCTCAATCTTATATTCCAGAACCGTTTGGAAGAAGATCTCGAGATGTTGAAACAAAAGAAATGCAGGAGACAAAGACCAGATTCCTGCTCTTTAATCAGGAAGTGGATAAGGGCTGTCAGATTCGGCTCAATCACCCAGACACGTTACAGCAGTGCGGCTTCAACTCCTCCCGGCCTCTGGTGATGATAATCCACGGGTGGTCGGTAGGAAATGCTGACATGCCTTTTTTCTCTCTGTTTTCACACTTTCTTTCTTTTTCTCCCTAGTGTATTCAATTTTAATAAAAAGATAGCGAGCCAGTGATAAAACTTCATGCATAATATTTGTAAAGCACATTCTAATTTTCCAAGTGCTTCCCCCCACACTATCTCATTGATTAGCTCAACTCACAAGTAAGCAGGGCAGGGAAGTGTAATTATCTCCACCTCTCAGATTATAAAATGCTCCAACAGATCACAGAGCATGTGAGGGCCCATAAAAGATTGCAGTCCGTGCAGGTGAATAAGCACATTTCACAAGAGGGGGTAGGGAAGCGAAGACATTGTCTCCCAAGGAAATGCTGATTTTGCAAGGGTAAATTCAGCTGCAAATAACAGAAATCCAGATCAGCATGATTCAATAAAACTTAGGTTTGTTTTCATTTCACAAAATAGTCCTCTTATGTAGTCCAAAACTGGCTATATGGCTTTGGCCGATGAAGTGCTGAAGAACCGAGTTCTGTTCTAGCCATGCTAAGAACATGGACCTAAGATGCCCAGGATGGCAGCTACATCACATTTTTATTCCCAGAAGCACAGTGTAGTCAAGGATGCCCACAAAGGGGTCAAAGATATAATTGAGCTATAATCCATATACCGTATAATCCAACTATTTAAAGTATACAGTGGCTTTTGCCATCGGCGTGTTTTGCTTTGGTTAGCCTCTAGAAACATCTGTGAACTGCTTCCAGTTACCTTTTTGGGCCATATCTAAATGGACAGGTGGCCTAGATGTGTAGCCTCTTCAAGACAGTAGATTTTTAAGAATGCCAGAAGACCCCGTGAGCAACTCAAACTAAGTGAGGCCTTGTTTCCAAGAGATATTTCTGCCTGCCTGGTTTCCAGCCCACCCACAATTGGAAGTTTAGTTCACAAGTTGAAGCCTCCAGAGATGTTGGTAAGATTTCATGACCTGGAGACCTTTTCCTGCCATCCAGTTGAAAATTGCTCTTGAAATTCCCATCTCTCTTGCCCTAGAGACCAAAATGGGCCACCTCCCCACCCAGCACTCTTTCAACATATATTTGCTGACAGCCCGCTCATGCAGCCTAACAGCCCCTGCGTGAGCAGAACAGACCCTGAGCCTGCCTCGTCGGGTGGACGCCACTGATGCCACAAGGGAAAACCCACTGCACCCTGGCAAAGAGGACAGAGCCTCGTCAGTTGGCCAGCAGCTTCTCCCTACTACTTCAAGGAGTCCACCCCCAGAGAAGTGGGCCTCCCTCACACCACAGGGTGGCTGGTGAAGAAGAGCGGGCAATGGGACTCCTGCCCTAGAGAAGGGACCTGACATAGATGGAGCCCTGTCATAGTCTGTTCAGCCCATTAGCCCTCACACCTCCCTACCAGGCAAGTGAGTCAGTTTCATCTCTCAGATGAGGAGACTGCAGCCCAGAAGTTCAAGCAGTTGCCACAGCCCATGTGGACAAGCACCAGAGGCAGCCCCCTTGTGCTGTGCTCCGAAGCCCACACTCTCAAAGACGCCAAGTTGGGGGCTCCATCACTGGGCCTCCGTCCCGCAGCAGGATTCACACTGCAGCCTTCTCAATGCACTCACCCCAGTTGAACTTTTTTAAAAGAGAACTAACTAAAAATCATACTCGAAATTCTTTTGTGGGAACCACAAGGGTGAGGGGAGGGGGGCTCTAGAGGCAGGAACGGATTAGAAAGAGACCAGTCACTCTAAGGAAGAACATTCCTTATAGGACCTTTCCCTGCAAGAGAAAATAGAATGAGCTGAAGGGAATGCAGCTTTGGGGAAGGGCAGAGCCGTGGTCTGGGCACCTGCCTCAAGCTAAGAGCTAGAGCCAAGAGCCACCAAGTCAGAAAGGCTGGTGCACGGAGCCCCTGCTTCTTCCAGGTGCCTACTGGCTACCCCTGGCTGCCCCACTTGTCCTGGTCCTTCCTTCCTTACCCACCTGCCACTGTAGGCTCCAGCAACATCCAGCTGTTTATAGCTCCGCCCACATTCCATGTGTTTCTCTCCTTCCGGCTTTGACTCAGCTATGCCCTCCACCTAGAATGTCCTCACCCCTCTGCCCTGTGGGACAGTGTCCATTATTCATCAGGTGCTCCAGGTGTGTCTGGCAACTGAATTAATGATTGAATAAATATTTTGTTTACAAATGCAACATGCAGGTATAGGTCCTCTACCAAGGCCCTTCTACCAGAAGGAGCGCTTCATTCTCAAAATCCTGTCCAGACGGGGCGACATCTACTATGTTACCCCTGTAGCTAGTAGTCATAACGACGGCAGTAACTGACATTTACTGAGTGGCGCTTCCTATGTCCCAGGCACTGTTGTGAGTGCTTCACAGCTGTTTCATCTTCACAACGAGCTTGGAAGGAGGGTATTATTATTATCCCCATTTTCCAGATGAGAAAACAGAGACATAGAAATGCTAAAGTAACTTGACCAGGGCCACTCAGCTAGTAACTGGAAGAGTGTGGATTTGAACCAAAAAAAGTTACTTCCACATAGAAGACATTGGGTGAACCTTCATTAAATGAATGCACCTTCCCCCAAGGGACAAGCCACACCAAGAGCGCGCAGAGCGGTGGGTGGGAGGAACGTGCCTGAGGTGAGATAAGAGGTGTAGTGGAGCAGAATTCCCAGGGGTGGGGGTGACCTTAGAGGGTAGACCAACCTCTAGTACCTGATTACACACTTTCCCATTATTCTAAGACTGGAGGGGATGGGGTTGGGAGTCTTAAAAGAGGGAAATTTTAGGCAATTGCTCTCAGTTGGGGTCACCCCCTGGAAAGTCTGGAGATATGTTTGATGTTCACAATGTGCATGTTGGGGTTTGCGGGGGAGAGTGCTGCTGGCATCTTGTTGTTAGAGGCCAGGGATGCCTCTAACCCACATCCCAGAATGCACAGGACAGTCCCACAACGTGAAAGCATCTGGTCAAGTGTCAGAGTGCTAAGATTAGGAAGCCCTGTGTTAAGCTTTTCCTCTTGTAGAACATTATCCAAGTGTTGGGGAAGAAAAAGAGGTGAGTAGGGGAAGGAGAAACTAGTGTGTCATTCCCTCTGTCCCCTCCCAGCGAGCTGATTATGCTGTGGCCCACTCTCAGGTGGATGGCATCTTGGAAAACTGGGTTCAGCAGCTGGTGAACGCGCTGAAGTCTGGACCGGCCCAGCCAGTGAATGTGGGGCTGGCAAACTGGATCAGCCTGGCCTACAACCACTACGCTCTTGCCGTGCACAACACCCGCCTCGTGGGCCAGGAGGTTGCGGCTCTTCTCCGGTGGCTGGAGGTAAGATCTCCAGAGAAACCCAGACGTGAGAACCACGTCTGCTGATCTCACAGAAATTGGATGCCAGACCCCATGCCTCTCTCCATGGCTCCCTGAAACCCCTTCATTGTAAAACCATCTTCTCCTACTTCCCTACTACTACTTTCATGCTCACCCTCTTGGATGTGTGAAGAAATCTAAACAAACCCTGTAAGCCATCAAATAAATGAATGAACAGGAATGACAGGGCCACTGCTGCAGGGTCTTAATGTCTAGGTGAAGACAGCCAGGCAGGGAGGCAGCGTCTCCAGGCGGAGGAGTGCCGGGTAGCCAAGCCTGACAGGAGAGAGTGCACTCAGCAAGTTGAGAAACCAGTGAGTGTGCAGTCTGAATACAGCACTTCATTTGCAATCAGGCACATTGAACGGGGCGGGAGCCCAGAACAAGCTAGAGGCACAAAAGGCTTCTATCCAGGCTGCTCTCCCCCGTAACCATCTCACTGCTGTCTTCCAGGAATCCGTTCAATTTTCTCGAAGCAATGTTCATCTAATTGGGTACAGCCTGGGTGCACACGTCTCAGGATTTGCTGGCACTTACATCGGCGGAAAGCACAAGATTGGGAGAATTACAGGTAACCATGCCTGATAACTAACAACTGTAATCTCCACAATGGCAAGGGGTGTGGAGCCAGACCCGCTTTTCCAACAGTTTCATAATTAACACACCCCTGGCTTCCTTCGCGTTGTATTGGAGATCATGGCAGGATGTGCAGTGCTATTTCAAACCTGACCACTGCCATAGACTGTTTGGAGAGAACTCAGAGCAAATCAATTCCTATCACCTTCCCTAAAACAGATGCCTCTCTCTCACAGTCATGTCAAAGAGGACCTACAAAGTACATTTCTGTATACTGTCAGAGCAGGAAAGAATTTTTTAATCTGAGTTTAAAAAACCTAGTGTAATAGAGTCAAGAAACACCACCCTAAATTTGCTGTAACATCAGTCATGTTTGTGCCTCAGTTTCCACATTTGTAAAACACAGAAGTCTTGTCCTAGGACCCATTTGTATTGAGGGAGGGAGCTGTGTACCAAAAACCTCACCCCAAGCTGTAGTCAACTTGAAAATGGCCTTTGATACCCAAGAAGAGCTGGAAATATGTAAAAATGCCCTTCCTCCTTGCCCCCAACGTAATCTACCACACAGCCCCCTTAGCACCTGAACAGATGATTCCCCAGTCAGATTCCCAAGGCCCTTTGGTGCCTACTGGTAAAACTCAAGAGACACAGAGAGGGCCCTTCTCAGTGGAGTGTCTACAAAGCTCTTCAATGTCTCCTCTACCGTACCCTTTCTGCAGTTCTAGGTTTCTGTGACACTATATTTTCTCCACTTTACAAACATGCGTGGCCTCTTCGGCTTCTGGAACTTTGCCTGAAATATCTTGTGGCCACTCATCCACCCAGCTCTAGTCTACCTACCAAACTCCTACTCATCCTTCAAAACCCAGCTGGCCAAAATAATACCTCACATGTTAAAACAATTCAAAGAACTTAAAGAGGAATAGCATCATTGTGACCTTTTATTTTATCAAGTAAGAACATTTTTGGCAGCTATCATCCACTGCTATCATTACTTCATAAAAGAAGAGATTTATTTTAACATGAAAAAAATAGGAATAATGGCCTATATTTAAATTTTTAAAAATTGTCATTATGAGAGTACATATCCTCCTTTTTTTTTTTTTTTTCATTTTGTTGATGAAAGCTTGATGTTGTAGCCTCTGACTACAGAGGTTTTTTCCACAGACCAGTATTTGGTACCCTTGTGATTTAACCCCCAGTAGCCTGGAGGTGAACTGACTTCCCAGGAGAACCTTCCACAGAAAGCTAGTGAAACCCATCACTGGGGAGTCAACCCTAGAGATCTGAGTGCAAAGCTCAGTGAAGCCGCATCAGGCCTGAGACCCAGACCTTCTCCTTCTGACTGTTGTCCTAGGCCACCTCATGTGTTATTAACTAGGTCCACACAAGTCAGAAGCAGCAGGATAGCTGATTGCTCTGATGTCACCTTGCGTCAGCCTCCTGAAGAAGGCACAGCAGCCATACCAAGGCCTCCTTCATTTGAGACCACAGGTAAAGGCCAGAGAACAAGTATTCTCGAGGCCCACTGCCAGTACTGTCACTCCCAACACGGAAGGAAGCCAGGACTGATGTGGGACATCAAAGATCTTTCAGAAAGGGTAAAGGAAGAAAAGCAGAGAAAAAAACCTCGAGTGTATAAATGCTCCCCCAGTTACGGGCACAGGAGTCCCCACTTGCCCCTGGCAAGCCTGCCTGCGACTGGAAGGCCAGAGCGTTGAGAAGCAGTATTTATTCACGTTTCACCTTGGAACAGCGATGTCCCAGTGCTGTGCTGTTCTAGTGACATGACATTAGGATAGGAGAAAAGCCAGCTTGTCTAGGGAAATTTGTTAGCAACATGCCGGCAAATAAATTCCTCCTTTGAGGAGTAGGTTAGAACTACTTATAATAAGCACAGTGGGTTTTTTGTAGGCAAACAGATGCTCTTGAAAGGTGCTTGAGAGGTACTTAAAATTAATTTGCTTAAATAAATCAAGCACTCCCTCATAACCTTATCTCTACAACTGGATAGTTCCTGAAAATCTCTTTTCCCCGTCAAGAATGCCCAGCAATTTTCAGCACCATGAATTACTGCGGTTCTACTGTGAAAAGGTGATGGCAAGATTTTCCAAAGAAAGGTGATGCCGCAGGGTTTTCTTCTTCCCACCGGCTCATGAATGTGTACTAACATCAACAATCTAAACAGGGCATTCTGCCACCCCTTCCCTCCCCTTCTCACCCTCACCCTTGCTTCCCTCTTAGGGCTGGATGCTGCAGGCCCTATGTTTGAGGGCGTTTCCCCCAGCGACCGTCTTTCACCAGATGACGCCAATTTTGTGGACGCCATTCACACCTTTACCCGGGAGCACATGGGCCTGAGCGTGGGCATCCAACGGCCCGTGGGACACTATGACTTCTACCCTAACGGGGGCTCCTTCCAGCCTGGCTGCCACTTCCTGGAGCTCTACAAACACATCGCCAATCATGGCTTAAACGGTGAGGGATGAGACACAGCCGGCCTCGAGCTTGGCCTCTGCTCCCCACACTTGCATGGGGCCCCTCTGGATCATGTGGGATCTTCCAACTCTGTGGTGTTCAACAGGGGGTCGGGGAAGCCCAGGTGTGAGGTCACCAAGTCTACTTGGTGAGAAGGCTTACGAGCGTAGGTAAGCTTGGTGTTTGCCCAACAGGCCGCTCCTCTTAACAGGCAGAGGTCTCTGGAGCCGAAGCTCTGAGTTTGAGCTGAGGGCACATCAGTAATTCCCATCCTTTCCCCCTACCCTGTGTACCTGCACTCCTCCGGGAGTATTCTGAAAGTGGAGTCCTGATGCCTGTGATATTCCTTCTCCAGAAGCTTCCTTCTTCAGGGGGTCTTCCTCTATTCTGTGCCACATGAGGATCCACTTAATAGTTCATGGCTTCTTGATCATTAGTCTCAGAGGGGGAATAACTCTTGTACCCACTGGAGGTTTAATCAGCTGATCATGCAGGACATTACTGAGATTCTTCCAATTCGAAGTACAGCTGTAAATATGTCCTTGTTACTTCCTTTATCTCAGGGAAGAAATTGAATGTGGTGTTATCTGGGTCGTGATGCCACTTCTCTCTTAAATGCCGAAACAAAAACTTTAACATGCACATCGATGACATGCACAGGATAAGGAATAAAAATGGCAGCGAAAACCATACATTCCACAGGCATTCCAAATTTCCCGTTACAAAATATCATCCCAATTAAAGCATGCCACTGGCTTTAAGCCCACCACGCCCTCAGCCTGGCGCACCACCTTCTCACCCCAGTCATCCAAAACTGAGCTGAGAACGTTCTTGTGATTACATCACCACCTTCACCTCTACCATATCAGACAGACCTTCACTTTCCACATTATCTCATTTTGGCTGAACTCCCAGCCTTCCACCCACCCACATCTGAGAGTAACTTCTGGAAACTTAACCCTTGTCATTCCTTACCTCTCCTGTCCCTTTCCCCATCCCCTCCAGTCACCAGCATCCCCTGGCCCTCCTCCCAGATCTGCCATCGCCCAAAACTTAACACAGGTGTCGAGGCAGGTGCTTAGTAACTAGCTAGTTGCCTGCCAAATGCATCCAACCAATTACTGCCATTTGCTCTTTTGTGCTCAACTTCAAAATGATGGAGCCACTTCTGTTTATTTAGCTGGCCCAGCCTTGCTGTGGGTTTTTCTGTTTTCTTCACCCTTACATTCCAAAGTAATCCTAGTCTGGTTCTCCCAACTATACCAGAACAGAAGGTACCATCACATCTGCTTTACCACCCTCACCATCTCCAGCCTGAGGGAGCTTGGGTGAATTAGTGCCTTTGGAGCTGTGGTGAGATTCAGGAAGTAGAGGACTGAGGGCACTCAGCGAGCACTCGCTCAGAGAACGTGCTCAGCAGATGCAGCCACTGGTGACCCAGAACTGAGATATCCAAGCTTGGCATTTAGCCTTCAGCCACTTGGGGAAATAGCAATAACTTTTGGGTAAATTTACCTGTTAAAGGGTAAATGGAAGTTACCAGGTTTTTCCGCCCTCCTGCCATTAGCATCAGTGATACACCCCTGCAGTCCTGCACGCATGCCCGATGGCGGGTACCTGGAGTAGGGGGTGGGCATGCGTACGTGGGCGCACCTGGCCCGAGAGACTGGGCGTATAAGGGCGGCGTCATGGGGCTGCCAAGAGCAGTGGTAGCAGCAGTGGCAGCAAAGAAGCAGAGGCACGAGAGCATGCCGGAGAGCCCAGAGAGAGTGAAGAACCTGGGCGCTAGGAAGCCTGCCAGCCGCCTGGCCCCCAGCCCCTGCCTGCAAAGTACCTGATTGTCCCACTGCTACTTGTGCAGAAAGGTCCGTAAAAGCCTGAGAAGGCCACCAAGGGCTCCAGGACTCCTCCCTTACCCATCTAGCCAGATCATAGAAAACCTGCCCCATGCCCTCCTGCCGCTACACCTGTGTTCTGCATGTCTCGTGACAACGCGTCAATATTCCTTGAGAATAATTTCACTAAAAATTAATATTTGCAAAGTTTGGGGTTTTTTTTAAGGTCAAGACCCATGATTGATAAACCTCATAAGCTTGCTCTTTGGGGTCAGGTCCATTCAGAGCTGGACATATCCTTCTAGAAATCAGTCCCCTACAGGTTTTACAGCAGCAGTGGCTGCTTCAGGATGTAAGATAGACACCGTGGGAGCGACCTGAGCCTTCACCAGCCATTCAGGCAAGTCACGAGAATGCCATGCCACTCATTTACCGAGGAAGAAGGCATTCCCCACAAGTCCCTTCCAGCAAACTCACCTCCAAGCTATCAGCACCTTGTACATCTTTAACCATTTGAAACAGAAATATTGTAAATGAATTACACTACCCTGTTTCCTTAAGTAATTCAGTATTTGTGACTTGGGGTTCCTCTTTAAACTATCATAACACACTGTAAGAGTGGCGTAGGGTAAAATGGAAAAGAGACCAGACTTTTCCACCCTCCCGCCTTTGGTGTCAACGATGAACACCTGTGGTCCTGCACGCGTGCCTCCCTTAGGTTGTGGACATGCGTAAGTGGGTGCACCTGGACTGAGACACAGGCATATAAGGGCAGCATCATGAGCACGCCAGGAGAAAGAGAGCATGAGAGCAAGCAGCAAAGAAGCAGCAGTAGTAGCAGAGAAGAAGAGAGTGAAGATGCGCCGGGGCTAGGAGCCTGCCAGCCTCTTGGCTCCCCAGGCCCCCTGCCTGCTGTGTACCCGGTCGCTTCTGATATAATCATGTAATAAACGCCTAAAAAAGCCCCGAGGGCTCCAGGACTCCTCCTTGGCCCATCTGCTCGGAATCATTGAGGACGTGCTCTGTGCCCTTGCTGGCACTACAAGTGGGGTTCGCTCTGGAGCCCCGCATCACTGGGATCATGTCTCAGCACTAAGTGGCCAGGAGTCTACTCCTTCTTTAGTTCTTGGTCAGTTATTACATCCTGCCGCTGTCAGTGGGTCGTCTTGGCAACCCCACCCTCCTCCTTCACGTGCTGCTAATCTGTGCTTAGAACAAGACAATCCTTTGAGTTGAGGGTGCTTTGGAGAGAGGATGCTAACATCCTTCTGGCCCTGTGTTCCAGCCATCACTGAGACCATCAAGTGTGCCCACGAGCGGTCGGTGCACCTCTTCATCGACTCTTTGCTGCACGCTGACTTGCAGAGCAAGGCCTACCTGTGCAGCGACATGGACAGCTTCAGCCAGGGCCTGTGCCTGAGCTGCAAGAAGGGCCACTGCAATACGCTGGGCTACCACATCCACCAAGATAAGCAAAGCAAGAAGGCCAAGAAGCTCTTCCTCGTGACCCGCGCCCAGTCCCCATTCAAAGGTGAGTGAATGTGTGTCTGCGTGTGTGTGGCAAGCTGCCTGGAACCCTCAGAAGGGCAGGATGCAGCCACTTGTCTGTTATCTGAGGGTTCAAAAGTTCCCTGCAGCCTTTTCCTGGAGCCACTTCAGTTTCTGTTTTTGCTGTTTCTTCAAAGATTTCAGACCGATGTTAACACAGCCTCTCTCTTTCCCCAAGAATGTGGCCATCACGCTGCCAAGTGCTAGGAGAGAAAGACTTGATACTTTCTGGAACAATCCTTGGGTTGGCCTCTCTTCGTCCGTTTTCATGGTCCCCTAGAATGTTAGATCCCCGAGGTACTAAGCAGTTACCTTGAGCACCAGATCCCACGGTAATACCTGGAGAGGTCTCCAGTCCCAGATTAGAACTAGGATTAATCTCTGCTCAGGACCCCCATGAAAAAAAACCTGGGCTCCTGCCTGTATTTGCAGCACATTGTTATTTCCTCTGGCTTGGATCAGGTGACCTCACAGGCTATCACTGTCACAGTGAGGCCCTCCCAAGATGAAGCTCAGCTTCCAGTTTTTGTCAGTCAATCCTTAACCTCAGGGCAGAAACCAAGCACCTGCAGCTCTCTGGGTTGAACGGCAGGTCAGAGAAAGGGCTGTGGCCGCCACTTGGGCTGAAGCCAGCAGAGAAATACTCCACTGAAACCCAAGTCCTCCTGGAGGATCAAGCTGACATCTGTTGCCATTAACATTTCTGCCTAATCCTTAAAACAGCCCTGGCGCAATTGAACGTCTTAACTGTTTCACAGCACATGCTCTAGGGCGCCGGGAGGAGCCTGGTGCTGTGCTGTTCGATTATCACTGTGCAGATATTTGTAGTGCAAGAGGGGACCGCACCATCACTACTTGCAAGTAGGCAGCTTTCGCATATGATGCAGTCATGGACTGCTTGTGGTTCCCACAAGCACCAAGTGAGGTCGGCAGGGCCAGTTTCTATCCCATTTTAAAGAGGAGGAAAGCCAAATTCAGCAGAGTGACTGGCCCACGGCCACACTGCCTGGAAGGAGGCCTAGAAGCAGCCCAGGTCCCTCTGGCTGCCAGTCCAGTGTTCCTTTCATTATCACAACCACAAGTTCAAGCTCCAGGCAACCTATATTTTAGGCACAGGTTTCCTTGTTTATCTGAACTTTTTTGCTTTCCAGCCAGATTTCCCTTCCAAGAGCAAGCAGGCCCAGAAATGACAGAAGTTCCTTCTGGGTGGCAGATAGCGCCCCAAAGCACTTGGAGCGGGGGTGAGATCTTTCCACCTGAAGAACTAGAGGTTCCCCTACTCCCTCACTTTAGAGGTGTCCATGGGAGCAGGTGAGGGAATTTGGAAGGTCCCCTACTTAAGGGAGTTCCCTGCCATGGGCTGCCAATTAGACATTCATTTGGATTAACCAGCTCTTCTGCCTGTAGTGATTAGGCCTGTCGGATCATCTCATTTCACTGCATCTACTTTAATCTTGGAGTATTAGTGTTTAGAGAAACTGTTCAACCCCACCATTTCACAGATGAAGGAGCTGAGGCCCAGAGGGAAATCATTTGCCCAGAATCACAAAAAATTCTTAGCAGAGTCACCATTTAGATCAGGGCCTCCAAACAACTAGTTGCTTATTTTTTATGGTGGTAACCAGCCCCTGGGGGTTCCCCATGGCTGTTGGGAGAGGGAGTGGGGGGCAGTAAGAGAAGCACTATCAGCTGAGAAGAAAAAGGTCATAGTTCACCTTCTAGGGCTGGACCAGGCATCTGAAGTGAGAGGCTTGGTCCAGCCCTGGACACTACTGGGGGCTTGGAGATGGGGAGGGAGGCGAGTATCCAGAAAAGGAAGGCTAGTAGGCATAAGCCAGGTTGAGTTCCCTTTAGCCTGGCTTCCCCTGACCACCATACAGTGCATGAGCTCGGGTCCATGCACTGGCCCCATAGATTCCTTCCTCAGTGGAAGACCCAGAGCAAGGTAAGTAGTTGGGAACGAAGACACCGCTGTGTTATCTCCGAGGGCCTCTCCAAGGTTCCTCAAGGAACCTCTGGTCCTCAGATAGAAAGATCTCTCCCCACTCCACGTGCTCTGGGCACTAGCTGCCACCCCCAGGAACTTCTGTCATTTCTGGGCCTGCTTGCTCTTGGAAGGGAAATCTGGCTGGAAGCACGAGCTCACTAAGGAGGGCCAAAGAATTGCCTTAGCGCACTGTTGCTTCACCCGCCCAAAATTATTCTTCAAGCCAAAAAAGTGAGCAGAGTCCACCTGGGGGCAGGGGTAGGGGGATGTGGGGGTGGTTGGAACTCAGTGGAAACCAAACCCCTCCCACATGGAGCCCTCAGTGCTGTCCCAGGAAGACAGGCGATGAGGCCCTCGGAGATAACACAGCGGTGTCTTTATGCCCAGCTACTTACCTTGCTCTGGGTCTTCCAGTGAGGCTGGAACCTGTGGGGCCAGGGTACAGAGGTCCAAGTAGGAAACAGGTCTGCACCCAAACCTCTGGCACCACACCTCCTCTCTGGCACCTCCAGATTCTCCCCAGTTCTGCCTCAGCCCTCCAGTGAGCAGGTGGGGAGCAGCAGCTCTGCCCTCACATCCAAGGTCCCCTGGATTTGTCTGGAAAGTCTCCCTCGGCAAGACTGCCTGTTTAGAAATGCTACTCAAGGGCTGCTGCTCCCTGTAACGCCGCCGCCTTGACCATATGCAGCAATCGAGATTAAATTAGATCAAATCAAAATGTGATTCTTCCAGCCCACCAGCTACCTTTCAAGTGCTCGAATGCACGGGGAGCACAGAAATAAATCATTTGCATCTTCACAGACGTTCTCTTGACAGTGCTGCCATCAGCTTTTCACCGAGACCACGGTAACTTCAGCCTTCTCCACCCTCATAGCCTTGGTCATCTCTGACGTGAACCCCCACCCCCCACCGCAGGCCTTTCCTTACCCCCCACCCCACCCCCCACAGCATTTGATGACTACTTATAGATTCTTAAAAGAACAGACTTGCCCAACCCCAGTTCCGGAGAAACCCCAATCTGTAGTTGTCAAGGACATCGAGCCGTACCATATATTTTAGTGCCGGGTCTGCCTGGGCCAGGTAAACATCACCTCCTGAGTGTAATTGCACAGATAATGACTAAGTTGGCCCTCGTTCTTCTGGTTCCCAAGATATTTCTACAAAACCACCAAAGAATCTATTTTCTACAAGCATACACCAGCTCCGGGATGAACACCGGCAGAGTACAGCAGTGGCAGAAGAGAACTGGGAAACAGTCACTGAGTGAAACGAGGCAATTTATCGCCCACTTCCATTCTCACCCCCTGGGGGGAGCCTTACCAGTTTGGGAGCCCGTTTTGTTTTTGTTTTTGTTTTTGTTTTTTCAGAAAGAGGGAAAGGAAAAGAATCTGTATTAAGTCCTGCTTAGCAAGCACCTTCTCTAATTTAATCCTGTAGCAGTCTGGCAAGGTAATTGGTGGAGAGCAGGGGACTAGCATTTCTGAGAGGCTTTCTCTGTCCCGGCACCATGCTGGGTGTGCTGTAAATTATCTCATTTCTCACTTAATCATCAAAGTTACAGAGTGAAAGGGAGACAGAATCCCCAGATTGATTATCTTTAATTTTCTGAGAAATAAACTAAGAAGCACAGAGGTTGAATCATCTTCCCAAAATCACATAGTTACTGAGTAGCAGAGGCGGAACTTCAGCCCAGGTCTCTCCGAGTCTGCTCACTCCACAGGGCCTCCTAGGTGTAGGGCCAGCGTAGATCCTCTGAGTCCTGACAGCTCACACTAGGGGAGGCATCCCAGCTGAGTATCCCCCTTACCCCCCAACGGGGCTGCCTCTGTGGGAAGGGAGGTCCTTTCCCCTCTCTCTTCGCTTCCTTGTCCCTCAACTGCCCTTTCTCTCCACACTCTGGGCTTCATCTGTGGTGGGGCCTTGCACCAGTGCTCACTCCTGCTGCTAAGAGCGCTCTTTTTTTCTGGTTGAAAAGATGACTGGCCAAACTGTGTCTCGGGATTCCTGTCTTTGACTTTCCTTAGCTTCTTCTCTGGGAAGTAGTCACTGATTCCAGAAGTTGTAAATATAGTTGAGAGTACAGGTTTGGGGTTGGGATAAGGAGAGTCTAGAATGTAGCTTTACTGCCAACCACATATGTAACTTTGACCTAATGACAAGCTTGGGGGCCTCAGTTTTTCAGCCATAAAGTCATCGTGCAGAGATAAGATCGTGAACTACTAAAACTGTCACCTACGGGTGGGACTCAGAACCATGCCCGTCAGTCTAGCAGTAAGAAAAGAATTTAGGTATCAGAGAGTTAACACTTTGTAGAAGCCAGGCTCTTACACACACCAATTCCTCACATCCCCACAACCCTGTGAGAGAGCTTTTAATGCTCATTTTACACTTGAGGAAATGGCGCTTCCGAGAAGGTACATGTGCTCAAAAATCACAGGGCAGTAGGTGGCAGAGAGGACTGGGGCTCCCATCGCTCAGCCGAGGACTCTTATTGGCATTCAGTATGAAGGGCCATGGCACAAACAGCAGGCAGCAGTGTGTCAGCACAAGGCTCCTCACACCCCCCACATACTCCTTATTCCTCTCTCTCTCTCTCTCTCTCTCTCTCTCTCTCTCTCTCTCTCTCTCTCCTCTCTCTCTCTCTCTCACACACACACTCCTTATTCTTCTCTCTCATAAACACACACACCTTACTCCTCCCTCTCTTTCTCCCTCTTTCTCTCTCTCACACACACACCCTCCTTACTCCTCTATCTCTCTTTCTCTCACTCTCTCATAAACACACACATACACACCTTACTCCTCTCACACACACATACACACTCCTTATTCCTCTCTCACACACATACCACACACACATTCCTTACTCCTCTCTCTCACTCTCTCACACACACACACTCCTTCCCCATTCTGCTTAACCCACACACCTCTTTACCCTTCAAACATACACTCACATACTCCTTACCTCCACATCTATAAAATACAACATTCCCTGACCTTCATGCATAAATACACATGCATACACATCAGCATCTCCACTTCTGAACAGAAGGGGCAAGCTCCCCATCTGCGTGACATCAGGCATCATGTAAACAGAGTGGTACAGTTGAGCCCAGACGTGCTCACCTCACACGTGATTACAAAGTCACATGCCCCTTTTCTTTCTCCCCCGAGCCTGCTTTGAGTGAATTCAACCAGCCCCTGCACTGTAACACCAGCCCAGGCCTCTCAGGCCTCTGGTCTTCAGCCTCCCTCTTGGCTTACAAGTATTTCACATCTAGGAATAAGCCCATGGTGCTACAGGAAAACACAAGCGATCTCTTCCAACCATCTCCATGAGAAAAAATCAATACACTGGAGAAGGAAAAAAAGGCCCCTTTGATGTTTGCAAAGAGAATAATAATAAAACTCCCAGAGCCAATTCTAATGATTCAGAATCATTTTTTCCCTGAGACAAGAGACAAAATATTCTCTTTATAAATTTCATAACCCAGTGCTCACAGTGGCTGCCTTGTGAAAAGAAACTTAACCTTTTTTAAAAAAGTGGCACCAGTGGGGTCCACATGAGATTAGATTCCAGAGTCTCTAGGTTATCTGAACCCTAAAAGGACTCTCTGGTGAAGAGAATCTCCAGAGGCCTCCCATCTCTGCTCTCAGGGAGTTGGCCTGCTCTCATTCACGGTTAATGGACTATTTCATGCTCTTCATCTTTAAGACCTAAAATAATTCTCCTGCCTGAACTGAGGAATGCGCCGTGCCAGCCTCTTTGCAGTTTCAGGGTCAAAAGTCTTTTCTCTGGATCATTTTTTTGAATCCTTATTAAACATGTCATAAGGTAAAGTGAGCAAAATTACTCAGATTTTTTTCCTTAATCTTTGTAACAGCATCCTAGTCTGGGGGTTGTGGGGGAGGAGGGAGAGAATGTGAGACAGGCAAATTGTCCATTGTTCTTTTTTTTAAAACAAAAATTCAAAATAAGAACAAATAATTAGTTCCCAGTATGAAAGGCTCCTTCACATTCTTTAAAATTTCACTTCATCTTAAGATTTCTCCCCAAAAGGAACTTTTGTAGCACAGGGAATATGGTATTCCCCGTTACCTGTACTGCCAAGTGTGCCCTGCAGAGACGGCGGGCCCTGCTCCCTCTGTTCGAGCCCCCTCCACAGCCCACACCTCTTTGGCAGGCTGCCGGGACCCTCGAACCTCGTGGCCTCTGCACCTTCCAGAGCTCCCTCAGGCCCCGCCCCAGGGAGGCCCTCTGGGGCCCAGGTCTTCCTCACCACAGGCTGTGAGAGCTAAGGGTCTTTGCCATCATGCTGCCCTGGGTTTTACAACACACCTCCCCCCAGAATCATTTTGCCAGGGCGGCTCAAACCTGGAAATCCATCTCCTCCACTCACACTGAAGAAAAATGCAAGGCAAAAACCATCACTAGTGCAGGGACGTGAGACATTTATTCCTGCTGCAGGGCCAGACAGGACACAGGAGGCACAGAGTACAGCGGTGATGGCCCAGGATAGATGACATGGTGGCGGCCAGAGGCGCTTTGTCCCGGTGGCTCATTTCAAGGCGGGTTCTGACTGCAGCTTTTCTTTGGGGGTGGGGGGGTGCTGAGTGTTTGCATTTTCATTCAAAGGGCAGTTGGGCTTGCAGAGTAGAACCCCAGGATAGAGTGGGTGGGGCCTTTTGGAGTCAAGCTCCGCTTCCACCGGTCTGGGTTAACTGTGGACCCATGTCCAGATCTCTGTAATTCACCAGGATAATTGACCTCCGATCCGTAGGCTCAGCAGAAAACAGGACTGCACTTGCCTGTGAGCTCAAGAGGGATCCTGGTGGGATCCTTACAGAGGGTGGGCACTATTAAGAAGCCCTCAGGGGGTGTCCACACACCCCAGTCTAACAGCTGGCAGAGAAGAGTGAGAGGAATGGCTAACGCAGGAGAACTGGAGCTGAGGAGGGGCTGCCGACAGCAGCTAATTTGGGGGAGCAGTTGCTCCAGTTCAAAGCAGAAAGGAATACAGAAAAATACCCTGACCTCACTCTGCTCTCCCCTGATTTCCTGCTGCTGCCCTCTCAGTGATCAAACCCGAGCAGAACCATGTGGCAAAGGAGCCTGGGAGAAGTAGGCCGTGAGCGCACATCCTGGGATTCAGAGCTGGACAGAGAGTGGCCAGGGGAAATAAGGGCAGGCGTAGCACATGGAGTCAAACTGACACGTGATCCTCACTCCACCTTGCTGTGAGAGCAAACAGTAATGTATGTAAACACTCATTTTCTTGCCTGATGCGTAGTAGGAGCTCAGCATATGGAAGCCATTTGTCATTATCCCTACGCACAACTGGAGGCTCTAATGCAGATGTGCGCGGCCTTGTTTTCACACGAAGAGCGCCTGGGGCTCTCTCTGCTGCCCGGTGCACGGGATGACTGTGGAGACACAACAGTGACACGACCCGAGAGTCACCTCGGGATGATAAGACAAGGACACTGATGTCCTGAGACAAGGCAGAAGGTCACAAGGGTCACAGAAGGGAGTCTGCTTCCCAGCTGTAAGGTCCCCCAAGGTTAGGGTTGCAGCTTCTTTTGTTTTCTTTGTGAATACTTTTAAAAGCATTTTCTTTGACCAACCAGATTCTAATTAGAATAGATGCTTATTGTGGAATATGCAGGACTTGCAGAAAAGCATAGAGAATAAAAATTACCTCTTTCCTTTCTCCAGAGATAAGCACTATCAAGATTCTGGTGAATCCATCTCCTCCTCTGCATCCTGTTTTATAGGATACCAGTTCGTTTCATGCTACATACACGATTTGTATCCTGGTTGTTCTTTGGGGTTTTTTTCCCCCTACTTCTTTCATAAGCATTGAAATCGTTCCAAAAATATCTCTTAAGCATTGAAAATATCTCTTAAGCATTGAAAAATATCTCATAAGCATTGAAATCGTTCCAAAAATATCTCTTAATGACTTTCATAAAAGTAAATCACATGGTTGGGAATATGAACTCGGAGAAGGCGGACGAACGTCTAATTGCTGCTCCACAGTTTTGCAGCATGACAGTGGACAAGTTACTGAACGTTCCGGAGCTTCAGCCTCTTCATTTGTAAAATGGTGCAGAGGGAGGGAAAGCAGGCATCTAACAAAGTTGTTGTAAAGAGAAATGAGGTAATTATGTGGAAACATTAGCTCAGCGTCTGGGACACAGTAAAGAACTAAGTGGTAGTCATAATAATTGTCATTATTATTTCACAGTCATCCCTCAGTAGTGAATACTTAGGGTGTTCTGGTGTGTTTTTAATTAAATAATTCAGTTCTGACATTTTTAAAACTTGAATCTCTATCCACACCTCATATTTTTTATTTAGGGTATATAAGCTATCGGTCCCAGGTATAAACATGTAACAGTTTGGTCCTAAAGCCAGACGGCCTGGGCTTACATCCCATTTATGCTGTGTGACCCTGGCAAAGTCACTTAAGCTCTCTGTGATTCAACTTCCTCGCCTCTAAGAAGAACTAATAATATATCACCTGTTGTAAGGGTTAAATGAGATGGTAGATGCAAAGCACCTTGCATAGATATTTTTATCCATTGTCATTATCACACATTCTGCCAATTTATACTCTTATTTATCCCCAACTGTTTTTAGCACTGAACTGAGTCCAGACAGATATCCAATTAATATATATTAAACTGAATTGAAAGTTTTTATGAATTTTCCCTGCCTCCTGGTTAGGAGGCCTACTGGAAGGCAGTCCTCCCCTCTCCGCCATCCATATTCTCCACCCCCCAATGTCTGTGGTCTTTGGAAGGCCCTTTCCTGTCTGCCTCATTTCAACTTATAACACTGTTTGCTTGTTACTTCTGAAAATTCTCACACAGTTTAAGACCTATCTAAGGGCTTCACAGTGTTGAGAGATCAAACTACTGTATTCCAGGCTTGCAAATTTGAACATTTATTAGGTCAGAGCACCATCCTGGGTGTTAGGTGCTGTGTGAACTAACTCTTAGCTGATGTAGAAAACTGGTCTAGGGCCTCCCTGGCAGTACAGCGGGTTGAGCGCCGCATTGAAGCATCCACAGCACAGCAGCGCGAGTTCAATCCCCAGCCAGGGAGGGGACCCACATGGCACAGCAGACCTCTCCTGCCTCTGTTGCTCCCCTCAGCATCGTATTTCAGTAGTTCTGCTTGTTCTGCTCCCTGCTCTGTCTCTGGTGAATCCACTCACCTCCTGGGGCTCTGGCCTGTAGCCCAGCTCTTGTATGCATAAATAAATCTTTTAAAAAAGAGAGAAAAGCAAAAAAAAAAAGAAAACTGGCCTACAAATCAACTCTTAGTGTTTGGTTCTTGTTGTGATCATAAATAAGCATTTGGTGCTTCAGATAGCCGCTTAAGAAAGTCCAAGGTATATCAGGCACATGAGCCAATCTATCACAAAACCCAAATGGGAAGACTGGTTTCTGCCAAAGGACAGGGTTGTGTAAATGATGCAGAAACAGGGCATCCAAGCAAACCAGGACACTGCAGCTGGGGTGCTGGCAGTACCCCCTTCACAACAGCCGCTGCTGGGCTTGTATGTTGCTATCAACCTTCAGTGGAAAGGCGCCATTTGAGAGTTAGTAGACTGGTTCACAAGGTTGGTGAATGCCCGTCCGCCGGTCAGGTGCATGGGACGGTGATTAGTTTCATGATCTAGTTTCACGATCTATGCTTTCCAGTAGAAATTCTCCTACAGCAAAGTTTGGAACTCAGGTCTTGAATTCTCAGAGGTGATTTCCATTTGGCTAAATGGGACCATACAGCCTAATACTCCTATGCAAACCGTCACTTCATTCATCCCACAAAAATGTATGTAGCTATGTGCTGCTATGTGCAAGGCAGTGCATTAATCACTCTCTAGAACATGAAAGGCAAATGCACAGCACGCATAGCATCAATCCCCCATCCTTTGCTTAAGGCAAACACCAGCTTCCCAAGAGCCTGGACATGGTCTCCGAACCCATTTCAATACAGGGCTTGAGGCAGTCGCATCAAATGCAATTGGCATGTCATGTTAAGCTTTTTTTTTGCAATACTGAAGATAAAACAGTAGAGATGCTTAAAGAATATGGAGAGAGAAAGACAGAGTCCAAGTAGCCATCCGCATGTTGGTATAAGGTGGGGTAATTTTGGAAACAACCCCACAGTTGGTTGGTACAAAAAAAGTCTAAGATCATCTTAGAAATCTTGACAGTAGATCTGGGATAAGAACACAGATTCTTCTCTGTAATCTTGAGTAAGCCACTTCACCTTTCTGAGCCCCTTTTCTTGTCTGTAAAAATGGAAATGACAATAACAATAATCGCTTCAAAGAGTTATATGACAAGAAAATGAAATAATGTGATAGAAAGATATTTAACAGTATTTAACAGTGTAGGAGAATTTCTACTGGAAAGTATAGCACAGTACCTGTGCTTTTATTAATTAAATATAGATAAACTGCATTTAAGGAAAGAAAAATAAAAGATTCCCTTTTTCTAAACACCTCAGTAGAAGGATGTTTGACAAGATAGAAAATTTTAGGTTAAAGTTCTAGAATTGGAATTATCTTACTTCCATTGGAAAATGTGCTTGTTATCTTAGTTCCATCAAAAATAAGATACCACAAAGCAATTTCCCAGGTACTACCCCAAGAATATAGAGATGTGGCTGTTAGGGCATATACTTCTTAGCGAGAGCTCTACCTCAACCCATCAAACAGAGGCAAAAGCAAAAAAAGACAGTGTATTCTCCTGCATTTGTTAGGTGCCTAGACACTTGTCCTTTGATTTACGAAAGGGAACCCTTGCCAAATACATGGGCTAGTCCAATAGGACTTGAATCCAGAAGTTGGTGAGAATGCCAGATATACTGTACTCCTATTCTGCCTTCCTTAGTTGCAGAATACCTATTATATTAAAAACCCAGTTAAAGTCATCTATAAGAATTGAGTAAAAAAAAAAAAACATGCATTCATAATCCCACCAACTGAGAGTGGGCACAGGGGCGGGAAAGGGCATCTGTCATCCAGACCTTGACTTCTATGTTTCAAAATTTAAAAATATGATATTTTCCATTAGAAAATTTTGCTTAAATTCTTTCTCTTTCATTCCCCCCTCCTCTAGTTTATCATTACCAGTTCAAGATGCAGTTCATCAACCAAATTGAGAAACCAGTAGAACCAACGTTTACCATGTCACTCTTCGGAACAAATAATGAAGTACACAAAATTCCTATCACTCTGTGAGTATCCAGTGTGGCCCAGACTGTGGTGAGGACATGCCTTTTGCTCATGGGGTCTGGACGGACTTCATTCTTTTCTAGGGTCAGAACAGACATAACTTACCCCTCTCAGCCCATTGTGACCATTCCAAATGCTTTGCCAAATGGGAAAACCTCCCAAGCCCAGGGTTTTGTCATCCCTCCTGGACACACCTGGCCCCACACTTTGCTTTATGTTGGCACCTCCCATGTGTGTGATGGACCCATGCCACGCGGGCTGAGCAGAGAGGGAAGTTAGCAGTGGCACAGCAAGGGAGGTAGCGAGGGCCAGAGCAGGTGTCCACAGAAAGACCCTGACAGTCTTCCCAGTGAGTTCTGAAAACCATGACCCAGAAATAATATTCATACCATTGAACTTGGTACAAATTTTCCATCCCAATCAGCCTGTACTGCCAGCCCTTCACTGTTACGCACCTGCTCATAACACAAGCAGTGTGAAACCTCACTCAGCCTCCCCAGCTTCTCTGGCCAGAAGAGGTCCCATGGCTGCTTTCTCTCAGCGTGTCAACCCTCAGCATGGGCTCTCCCTCGGAAGTGACACTAACCCTTTACCTACTTGGGGATGTTCCTCCCAACTTTGGATCTCTGGTCACCATACTGACTGAGTTATTCAGCAAGTATGTCCCTGCTCTGCACTAGAGGTGGTGAGGACCCTATCCACAGGACGCTCACAGCCTAATGGTTTGGGTGGACTCCTAAAGGACTCTATAACATCTGCAGGAAGAGCTGTGATGAACTGAGCGAGGGAACCTTCTGCCCACCTGCCCCACCCCCACCCTCTGTGACCTCTGCACTGTCCCACATTTCTTCCCAGGGCCTTGTTCTAATCATTCAAAGGGCACCCCGCTGCTCTGTCAATGTTGGAACAGTTTAATGTCTTGGAGATTAGGGAGTAAAATTGATAACAATATGGATCTGCATTTAATCTTGCTCCAAATCGGTGCATGCTTTTTATATGTCTTTTTCTATTACTGTCACACTTCATTGTTTTAATGGAAGTTTCTATTTATGTGGGGGGAGGAATAAGCATTCATCGAGAGAGGAGACTGGTGTGGGTGTACTGTGTTGATTTAACCTACAGAGAGCTGAGCTGTCTCTAAGTCACTGCCAAAGCCTTTCTGTCTCCTCACAGCAGTTTTCCTGATATATTAACCTGAAGACTACAAAGTCTGAGCTAAACAAAGTCTTGCATTAAACTTCTGTAGACTATAAAAGTCAGAATACAAAGTCTAACTAAACAAAGTTAACTAGATTCCCTATTGCAAAACTCTTGGAGCTTTTTAATAAGCTAACACAAAAAATCGTATGGTTTTTCCAGTATTATTGGGTAGAAAACCTTTTTTTTCCTAGTACACTTATTGCTGTCTGTAATAATAGTCTGTCTTACACCAGTTTGGGAGATGCAGCAAACCCCAAGTCACTCAGGATAGCCTAACACACCCTGGATGTGCTGAAGCATCTCTTGCTATTACAAATACACTGACTGTATATGGTTCCTTTTTTATCTTCAAGGGGCGAAGGAATTATTAGTAATAAAACTTACTCCTTTCTTATCACATTGGACTTGGATGTTGGTATGTTGATCATGATCAAGTTCAAATGGGAAAACAGCGCAGTATGGGCCAACGTCTGGAACACGGTTCAGACCATCTTCCCGTGGGGCAAAGGACCCATCTACTCAGGCCTCATTCTAAAGAGCATCAAAGTCAAAGCAGGAGAAACGCAGCAAAGGTGAGTGCTGACCAGCCGCCTCCAACACCTATGAAGCATCTGTGTGCTTCCACTTTCACAGCTTAACCCTTGCCTTTATTCAACCCAGTGGACGTGAGTGTATCCTGATGGTGGAGCATAGACACTGAAAAGTGAAATACATTCACAGCCGTCGTAGAAGGTCAAAATTTGCATCCAGTTCTCCCAAGTCCCAGTCTAGCCTCTTCCCACTGTCCATGGTTAACAGCTACCTGCCTCAGAGTTTGAGAACCACCTCACTCACCCAGTGCTCCTCAGGCTCCGGGTGCAGCTGAGTCAGGGGATTTCGGTGCTGCCCATCCAGATACCACACTCTGAATGGCAAGGACCTAGATGCAACCTCTCTTTGTTGTTTACCCATTGAAATGCTTTTAACAGATCACAGTCGAAACCTCACTCTGGTGGTGCCTTTCAAGTCTTAGAGTGCAGAGAATCACTGGGAAGCTTATTATATATGCAGACTTCTTGGTCCCACCTGCAGAGTTTCTGATTCATTGTGGTCTGTGAAAGGACCCAGGATGCACTTTGTTAATGAGAACCCTAAGAAAATCTGCTGTGGCCCAATGGATTCCCTGTGAAAAGCACTTCTCTGTGTGATTTAACATTTCCCTTGGTCCCCCAAAGTCTCCTGGACAGTAAAAGGTTGGGCAGGGGATACAGAAGTAAAGAAAGGAGGGGGGAATCCAGCCGCCCCACAATCATTTCAGAAAGCAAAGGGATGCCCAGTTTTTTGCTCCGGCCACCATGCTTGTCTATCATCCTGCAGGCCTCCATGAAAGGAGATTTCTGACCTTCCAAGACCTCCCGAAACCCTTGTGTTCAGGAAACTTTTCTCTCCTCACCCACCTTCCTTTTTGGGAAGTCTGTTTCTGTCTCTAGCTTGTCCTCTGTAGAGATGGGTAGCCACAGGCCTCTCACCTCTGAACCACACTCCCCTCTTGCCTCAGGTTTCACTGCCAGGTGTGGACCCATGACAGATTCACACCCTCTGCACCCCTTATACAACCGCACTTAGATTTTTATCTCCCTGGGATACAAAATCCTGGCAATTACTAAGAGCATACTCTGCAGTCTGCCAACAGATTTCTCCACATGATCAATCTGAGAAAATTAAACTGCTTCTCTCCTCTATACTCTGCTATTCTTGCATGACTTTTTGACCTTTAAGAAGGGCTGAACTTCTGAGCCACCTCTCTCCACATTCTCTCAGCTAGAGAGTAATTCCTCAGTTTTAGAGGCTCTTCACTGTGACGATTCCATGTGACCTGAGGGACCTTCCCTTCCGGGGAAGTCACGGGATTGTGAGGAAAGACGGAGAGAGAAGGCAAGGGCCCACCAGAGCTTCTGCTGCCTAGGGGACTGATGAGGTGCTGGGGAGCATGGGGCTCATGTCACCTTCCCAAAAACCTTCTGAAATGGCTGGCGTTGGCCCAAGACTCACGTTGCTTGTGGCCCTGTATGGTCCATCCTCGGCCTATCCCAATTTCAAGTGAAGTTTGTCTGATTCATTGCCCATTTGCGGCCTGCACACTGTTTGCAAGCGCTCCTTTCCCCCCACTGTCTTGGCCTCATTAGTCTGCCTTCCCTGAGCCTCTTCTAGCTGAGTCAAGTCGCAGTGCTGGTTATTACGACACATGCACATCAAAGCCTTCCTCAAGGTTGGAGGAGGGACCTCTACTTTCTTAAGTTGTAACTAGTCAGTGCCTCCTGTGCATCTTCGTGGTCCCACTGGGGGAAACCAAAAACATACCTGAGTCGTGGCTCTTGGCCTAAAGAAACTCCAGGACCCTATTAGGAAAGTGAAGTCCATTAATTGTGCTAATGATCTGCTCCATCCCAGGACTTCTCAAGCCTTAATGTGCTCACAAATCATCTGGGACTTGTGTTAAAATGCGGGTTCTGCTTCAGTGGGTGGGGATGGGGCTGCGATACTGCATTACTAACAAGCTCCCAGTTGCTGCCAGCGCTACTGGTCCATGAACCACACTTCCAATAGCACTGCACGCTCTAGAAAGTCTGAAATAAAGACAGTTCACATTGGTGCTATTGGGGCTGTGTTGCTAGGCCCTGAGGCATTCTCAGACAGGCAACCCAAAAAGCAACATGCCGGCAGAATCTCATGACCTCAGCGTCAGCCAGTCCTAAACTCAAATTATAACTTCACTGCTTCCCACCTATGTAGCCTCAGACAATACTGCATCTCTCTGAGACTTGGCCTTTAGTAGCGAGTGGGAATTGCAATATGTAGCTCATGAGACTGAAAACACCTACCAATTTCTGAGTTCCTTCTACAGGCCAAACTCCCAGATCTGGTAGGCAGACAAGCTTTCACTCATAATCTCCGCTAACCAAAAAAAATCGGTGCAGTAATTTGCTGTGTCTTCATGGAGGGATTCAATGACTTGTGCCTTTCTGACTCCCAAGGCACAAAGTCAGGGTTAGAGGGTTTGTTGTGAGGTGAAGAGAAGGGGCAGAAGAGTTTGACTTTAGAGTAGTATATGAAAAGTGATTGGATAAATATGATATGTTTCATAGTAATCGTAGAAGTGCAAAGCTAAGTCAATGAAATTATCACCAGTCACCCACTAGTTGGAGTGGTTGGTAAAGCTGTGGAAAAGTGGGACGTCTCAGACAGTTGGTGGGAGTGTAGATTACAGAGCTCCTGTCAGGGAACTTCATTCAACAATCAAAATGTACTGGGTACCTATTCCTGCCAGGTACTATTGTGGGCACCAAATATAGCAGTGAACAGAGGAGACAAAGCCTTTGGCCTCATGGAGATTACATATCAAAATGTTAAATATGCATAATACTTTGACCCAGAATTTTACTTCTAAGTGTTTCTCCTGGAGAAATACTCAAATATCCACAAACGTGTGTGTGTGTGTTGCAGTGCTATTTGTAAATAGTAAACCACTGGGAAAATCTCAATATCTCTCAAAAGGGAAATGACAATCCATTCGATGGAATGCAGCAGATGAAAAGGAATGAAAAAGAGGTATATGTACCTATGGGAACAGATCTTCAAGTACATTATTTGATAACAAGGAAAATACCTATGAAAATCTTTATGTCATATGAATATCAGTATATGTACAAATGCATAGAAACAACTGGAAAGACCTAAAACCGAAGCATGAAAACAGGGAGGAGTGATTCTGGTGAAGGATAATGGAGAACAGGATCTTGAATATTTGGTCTCCTTGCCTGGAATGGTTGCCTGATCTGAAAACCAAAATTATAGTCTTTCATGAAGTTTAAATGAGGTTTACATTTAAAGCAGAAGTACATTTCACTATTGCAAACTGAACGTTTTAAAAAATGTGACTATACTCAAATAGTAGTATATCTAAAAATTTCTCAATTTTAGTCTATTTCTTTACTATTGAATTTTCAAGAATGCACTCCTACATAACTCATAACACTTTTAATTTTAAAAACCTGATTTAAAAGTAAAGATTTGACCTTAGATGCAGTTCAAACGAAACAGAAGTCATAAACTAGAATTCTCTTTGACCACTGCTAATTATTTCCTAATAGGTGAAACTGAAGTTCATGACACAAAATAGCATCCCAGACCAAGTTCATGAGCAGTCAGAGCTGTCTAGCGGTGGGTCTCTAGAGAAATCCGAAACACAGAGCCACTTCCTCGTTAGCTGGAGCATCTGTACCAGAGGGGACAGAGGAGGGGTTTACATGGCTGAGAAGAGCAGAGGCTGGTGACGGCAGCTTCGTGCCCAAGGACCTTTAAGAAGGGCAGTAACAAATTGGAGCACATCCAAAGAAGGAAGGCTGGGGAGTGACCCCTTGCCTGGTGAGGAGCAGCTGAAGAAATCGAGAACATTCATTCGCCCATGAGCCAGGGCAATGTATGGGAAGAAAGTAGTGACCCTCAAATCTTTGTTCAGCAGTTCTAAAAGAGAAAGCCCAGAACTCTCAGTTCTTACAGAAGTGAAAGCACCCTATGCAGAGCTCCAGGAAGTCACACTGATTGTGCTCCCTGACTCGGGTTTCATTTATTCTCAGAAGTTACTGAAAATATTTGCAAATATAAGAATCTAATTTTAAAAAATCAAATAGCAAGCACTCCATCAATTGAGAATTTAACACAGGATGAAACTCTTCACTAAGCTCCCTCTAAAACAATACTACATTTGCTTTATGTTTTCTATTCAGAATGACATTTTGCTCACAAAACATGAATGACCTACAACTTCATCCAACCCAGGAGAAAACCTTTGTGAGGTGTGAGATAGAATCTAAGAAACTGAAGCCAAGGAAAAGATGATGAGCTTTAACGAAGACCCAGTGTATGGAAAAAAGGTATATCCCTTTCCTGGAATGGTTGTCTGATCTGAAAACTAAAATTCTATAAAGAATTTTGCATAAAGTTTGGACTTAAAGTGGTACCTTTTACTATTGTAAACTGTGCTTTTATGGAACCATATTCAACTATTAGTGTAACTAAAATTTTCCCAGTTTTATCTCTGATTAAATGGTAATATGTGCAAACTAAGTACAAATGTAAGAGCCATGTTAGATCCACTATTCTAATTTAAAATGTCTTTTGTAATTAAGACAGATTTCCCATATTTCCTCACTGGTTTGTTCTGATCAGTTTTTTGAATCCCGCCGGGAAGGCAGCCCTTATTACACAAGTAACGCTTCCACAAAGTGAAATTCTGATTAATCATTAGTTGTTTGTCCCAAAGCACGCACTCTTTGAGGCAACTCAGCTTACTAAAAGAAGAATAAATTCTAATTAAATTAATTGCTATCACCATACAAATGTATTTCAGTGAGGTGCGATTATTTCATTGACGCAAACAGAGGTAGAATTATCTTAAAACTACTCATGATAACAATGAAAGCTGGACAATTGGTCATTTTAAAATTAACTCGCTAATTAAATAAGTACAATTTTCTTATTTTATGATGCTTGCAACGAAAGCTAATGGAAAACTTGGATGTCAAAACGGTTCAATAAATGAACTAAGGATGTTTTGATCAGCACATTCTATCACAAACCATGTGAAGGAAATGCTAGGTATGGTTATCTCCTGGATTTGTGTTTCAAGTAATTCAGAGAGCAGGAACCTGCTACAGACATTAAAAAAGTGACTCTGACACATCAGCTCAGCTAGGTACTGCTCATAATTCACATGCTCTTCACCAGAGCAGCTAAACCAGGCCTGGTGGGGCCACAGAAATCCTGAAGCGGTGTCTACCTCTGATTCATCGATTTAAGATTATCTTGCATGATTCAGTTTAATTTCCCTTGAAGAGATCCATGAAATTAAAGGATACAGGAGGAGAGGAAGGAGAAACAGCTGAGACAAAGTTGCCCTGGGTCCTGCCTGCTAATCTTGCCTGCAGATGTCTCTGACCACACATTTAGGTAAAGTGTGTTTGTGCCTAGAAATGATCCGTATCACAATAATGCTTCCACTAAGATTTACAACACAATTGTGTTTGCATGGGTTAGCATGTTCTATCACTCTTCAGATGGAATAGCACTTTTCAAAAGCAAAATGGAGACGCTTGGTTATATACACGAGAGTCTGGGAGGCAGGTGAAAGGATATTTTTATCAGCCTTGAAACGATCACAACCAGCAACAGTCAAGACGTCCACCAGTGCAGTGCACCAATGAACTGTAATATATTCTTAGTAATGGCTGTTAAACAACAGCAAAAAAGATGAACGAACGCTCCTCTCACAAGAGCGGGACTGTCTGGAGTGAGGCAGTGGAGTGTCTAGAATGCAGAGTTCAAAGATGATTTGTGGTTTGTGCATTTGCACGAAGACACACACACACACGCTATATATATATATATTTGCATGAAGATACACTATATGTATAGCTGTACACACACACACACACAAAACAAAGCTGTATTATGAGGGATGGATGATGAGGTGGTAGAATTCTAAGTAAAAGCAATAAAATCACTAACACAACAGTGAAGCTGTGGAAGGAGAAAGTAGCAGATTTCCAGGTGCCAGGAAGACTGTACTTCTCACTCTGGTGATGATTGCTGAGGTGTTCGTTTTTATAAACACTCTCTAAAATATATGCAGGTATATGTACATATACATTGCACTCACTTTTACTCCAGTGATCATTTTGCAATATGAAAAGCAGCAAGCAAAGAAAGGGCAAAATAAAAATCAGCATTTTCTCTTGCAGAGTGCCACATTACAGTATTAATAACATTTTCTATGGAGTGTAAGTAGAAATTATTTCATATTTAGCAGGGAAAGTTGAAGTAACACAGTACGACGTCATAACATTTTGGACAAAGAGCTCAACAAGTACCCCGTGTGACAAACGGTTAACTGGAACATTTGAAACGCCTCTTGGCATGGGTTATTTTCACTTGGGAAGATGTGTTCATAGACATCACATTTCTGAAGTACGTCTTAGGAGGGAAGTCAAACAGGGAAACTGAATAATGCAGCTACATCTGTTCATTGCACATGCAAAGTGCTCGCTCAAACGCTGATTATATGCACCTCTTTCCAAAGAATCTGTATTTATGCGCCCACTTAGGAAAGACAACACTGGCATCTTGTCTTTCAGGCAAAAGCCTGTTTGTGCTGTACTTATAAGAGATCACAAGGGAAGAAACGCAACCTCAAAAATTACACTGCAGCTGAGTTCTTTGAGGTGTGTGAAGTCAGAGGGAAGGGAAAGAGCTCTCCATTCAACATTAAATCAACGTGCTCTCCCCCGCAGCAAAGTGCACTGTCCTCAGGTTCACCTTGAGTGATGTTAGTTGCAAATAATAGGGAAGCTTGAACTGCAGGGCCCTAGCTCTGGAATGGTAAAGCAAGAGGCCAAGTTACCCGGTGTAACACCTGCTCTCTCTGGATTACCGAAAACTCAGATGAGAAATAGAGACAAGCAAGAGGAAGACAAAAGAAAATCCCTAGTGATCTGCAAAAGATAAATGGCTTCCTGACACCCCTTTCCTTCTCATCTGTCTATTTTCTCCTTCCTCCTCCTCTTCCAGAATTTCCTCCTTCGTCCCTGCCTAATTCAGTCTTTTTCCCCCCTCTGGACACAGTTATTTCCACCAATTATTTCCTGGCCAGCCCAGCTCGTGGGGATCTTTTGCTCCTCTGAAAACCAACTGTAACATAAATATTGCTCTCACTGTTCACTTGGCTCTCGTTATCAGTGCCCTGCTGATTCTCCGCCCATTTCTCAGTCTCCTCTCTGCTCCTTGTCCAGTTTAACTTCTCTAGGCCTCCTTCTCTGCTCACGCAAATCTCTCTTGAAGCAGTCTCTCCCACCCCTGAGGCTTTAATCACAAGCAGCCATCCCCACACTGTGGCTGCCGTGTGGGGTTCTCCACTGAGTTACACACACATCTATCCAATTACCCATTGAAAGTTCTGCCTTCGCTGTGTCACAAGCTCAGAATACTCAACACTGAACCCATTAAGTCCTTCCTGTCCCCACCAGCTAAGTCTCCCCATGCTCCCCGTTCTGTAGCTCATGAATACCATCACCACCCCCTCAGTCTGCTGATGCCAGACCCTGGAGGGTCAGCCACAACGTTTCCTCTATTTTGGTCCCCCAAAATCAAACAATCGGGGCCTCCCTGGTGGCACAAGGGGTTAAGCACCACACTATGAAGTATCTGCAGCCACTGCAGCAGGAATTCAATCCCCGGCCAGGGAGGGGACCCATATGGCGCAGCAGACCTCTCCTGTCTCACCCGCTGCTCCCCTCAGCTGTGGATTTCAGTCGGTCTGCCTGTTCTGGTCCTCACCCTGTTTCTGGTGAATCCTCCCATCCCCCACACCTCTGGCCTGTACCCCAGTTCTTGTATGCATACATAAATAAATCTTTTTTAAAAAATTAATCTCCAGATCCTGTGTCTTCTACCCTTACATCTTAAAAGTATCTGCATCTCTCTACCTCTGCTGCCATCCTCAGAGCCCAAGCTGCCACCACTTCCACCTGGGTGTCTGCAACAACATTCCAACTCTTCTGCCTGCATCCTCTCTCCTCTTTCAGTCTGTTCTCATCACAACAGTCAGAGTGAGCTTTTTTAAAAAGCCAGGTTATAACACTATTTTGTGTGAACTATTATTCAAGATCCACAAAGAACTCATATAACTCAACAAGAAAACAGATAGCCCAATAAAAAAAAATAGACAGAAGATCTAAATCTTCTCCAAAGAAGACATACAGATGGTAAACAGGCATATGAAAAAATGTTCATCATCACTTCTCATCAGGGAAATGCAAATCAAAGTCACAGTGAGACACCACCTCACACCTGTGAGAATGAATGGCCCCTATAAAAAGACCAGAAACAAATACTGGTGAGGGTGTGGAAAAAAGGAACCGCCTTACACTATAGGTGGGAATGGAGACTGAGCCAGTCCCTATTGCAAACAGTTTAGATGTTTCAAAATATTGAAAAATACAGATCCAGCCATTTCACTCCTAGTTATCTATTTGAAGACTACAAAAACGCTAATTCAAAGGAATATATGCACACCTGGGTTCATTGCAGCACTATTTACAGTAGCCAAGCTACGGAAACAATCTGAGTGCCCAAGAACTGGTAAGCGGATAAAGAAGCTACAGTATATATGCACAATGGCTTACTACTCAGCTTTAGAAAAATAAAAAAGATGAAGTCTTGCCACTCGTGACAACATGGACAGAACTGGAGAGTGATATGCTAAGCAAAGGAAGTTCAAAGGAAAAGACCAAAACCAGGTGACTTCACTCATGTGGAGGATAAAGAAAGCAAACAAAGATACAGACAAAACTAAACCAACACAAACCCCAGACCTCTGACTACAGAAATGAGGCTGTATTAAATAAAGATTAAATAAATCTTTTTTTTTTTAAATAAATCTTTAAAAAAAAAACAAAAAAACAGTGGGCCCTCCTAGCATAAAGGAAGGGTGACCCCTAGGACATATTTCAATTTCTGAAATTGTGGAAGGCAGAAAAGAGTGAGCTAAATTCTCGAGGAATTTGAATATATCATGAATGACAGTGGTTTTTCAAGCATGAAGTAACATTGGACTTATCTTTAAGTGTATGTTGTTGTTGTTTTTTAAAGATTTTTTTATTTATACATACAAAAGCTGGGGTACAGCCAAAGGCATGGGGGGTTGAGAGGATTCACCAGAGACAGAGTGGAGAACAGAACAGGCGGACTGACTGAAACACACTGCCGAGGGCAGCAGCGGGCAGCGAGACAGGCGAGGTCTACTGCTCCGTGTGGGTCCCCTCCCTGGCCAGGGATAGAACTTGTGCTTGTGCTGCAGTGACTGTGGATAGTTTCCCACTGCTATGATTTAATTCCTTGTGTCACCAGGGAGGGTCCTATTCAATTTTTTTCTCACTGGACCCTCATAGTGTGTATTGCGTCTCATAGTGTGTATTGACAGTGATCTCACCTTCATCAAAAAGACATTATAGATTGGTTATTTCTTTTTCTTCTGCCTGATTTGTTTGCCAGCAGCCCAAAGACAATGTTAACTAATAATGCTGATACATGGACATCACTGTTTCATTCTTGATATTAATTCAAAGTTTAATGTTATGCCAATACATTTTTTTTCAACGTTGGCAAGTAAACTGTTGTATCTAGATGGTTTTCTTCTATTTTTATTAGATATGGCTGAAACATAGTAAAATAAATTTTTCATCTTTAGTTTATAAATTATGTTGATACATTTCCTGATATTTACTAACCTGGCTGGATTCTACTTGCTAATATTTATTTAGAATTTTGCTTTTATTTTTATAAGTGAAAATGACCCACACCTTTTTTTTTTTTTGGTGCTATAATTTTCATGCTTTGATGTTCTACAGCTTTCATATATAGTCTTGAATAGTTTAGATAATATTGTGATCTTTTTATTTTTTTAATTAGAGAAAAACTCAGCTGTGAAACCATCTGGTCTTTTTGTGCTTTTGCATGTAATAGTCTTAAGTTTTTAGTTTTTACTTTTTTTGCATATAACATTTATTAACATTGTTATGCAATACCTTTAAGCAAGAGAGACATAAAGTTATATATGATAACACTAATGAGTAAATAAAGCTATAGCATTACAGCACAAGAAAAATTAGTCACTAATCTCGGAAATTCTAATAATTCTCCCTGAGGTAACTGAAGCAAATGCACACATTTTTCATGGAAAATAAGATGAAGCCGCAGAAATGCTATCTAGTCCTCTGCCCAGCATTAAATTTAGGTAGAATTCACAAAAGGGCTGGGGAGGGGAAGAGAAGCCAATAGACTTTAAAATTAAATCGTTTAGTTAACTGTCAAGAAAAAGTATGTTGGAGAGTAGTTATATTCTTTCCAGTTCCTACAGATACTCTTCTCAGGAGCGTATTTAATTACCACTCCTTTGGGAAGTACGTTTGGGATAATCCTATGTTCCTTTACTCCTGGGGGATTGGCAGGTTCATTCACTGCATGGGCGCTGCCCTCTGAACAGCCTGTGTCTGTTTCGTACCTTATACCCTGAAATTCTAAATGGACTAAGAGGTGCTGGTCTTACTACTCTTTGTAATTCTTAACACATGGCGTGTGCGGAGCCATAAAGTGGCCCCATTAACTCAGTAATATAAAGTAAGGTAAGGAGTCTAGAGCACTTTTTAAAAGTTTTTTAAAAGAAACATCAATGACCTATAATAAATTATTTCTGTAGAATCTCTTCTGAATCTACGCTCTTCTGTGCCGGGATAATGTTAGTAAAATCAGGAGAGCATGATAAAAGTGTAAGTCACCCCTGGGTTCGGGTGAGTTTAGTTAATTTTAAAAAAGAAAGAAAAGAAAGCGATCCAGGACAATGCTCTTTCTCCCTAAATGAAAGCTTTTACTTTTATAGTCAGGGCCAGTACTAGAGTGAGGCAAGTTGGTCCCCGAAATCACAAGCCCAGGGGAGCAAGGTTATGCAGCCAAGAACCCTGGATTCTGCAACCCTTAAGAGGACTGTGAGGGGAACTGACAGTGGTGGGCTCCTGGGTGACAAGAAACTGGAAGAGTTGAAAAAGGGCGCCAGGTGACCCGAATTTCAGCAGCAAAGTAGTGCAGGGGCACGAGAGTTCTCTGACAATGGGAAATTCCCGTAGAGAATTGGAGCTGGAGCCAGCTTGTGGAGATGCTCCACAAAACACAGCCGGACAAGAGTATCTGGCATTGCCTGGATATATGTGAACAAGTAAAAAACTAAAAACTTCCACCTTGGGGGGCCTCCCTGGTGGCGCAGTGGGTTAAGCAATGTACTCTGAAGCAGACTTCAGCCGCTGCAGCACAAGTTGGATCCCTGCCGCTGGCCAGGGAGGGGACCCACATGGCGCAGCAGACCTCTCCTGCCTCACCTGCTGCTCCCCTCAGCAGTGTACTTCAGCCAGTCTGCCTGTTCTGCTCCCCACTCTGTCTCTGGTGAATCCTCTCACCCCTCCCCAACTCTGGTCTGTACCCCAGTGCTTGTATGCATAAATAAATAAATATTTAAAAAAAAAAACAACTTCCACCTTGGAAGAGGAACAAATGAGCTAGGAACTTGTGAGGAAAGAGCTACACGGATTTGAATATGAGCAAGGACAGTGATCATAATGGAGCAGAAGTGTATGGGGACAGGGGGACAGGGTGGGCGAGTTCAGCCCTCTGGAGCGCTGCTCCTGGTTTGACCCATGTGAACCTTCACACTCACCCCCTTCCGCACCCTCTCTGTGTGTTGTAAGCACCCCCGTTGCACCTGTTGTTAGGAATTTCTGTGACACGTGCAATCTGTGTTTGGGAGGAAATGAAAAGGTAACACCCTGAGCTCATTTTCTTCTTGATTAATGAACGTTGACAGTTCTAGAGCTGTTAGTCAAGTGGTTGTTTTCTTTCTATGCAAAATAAAGGAAATGAAACAGTCCAAAAAACATCTTTGAGAGTGAGGTGTGAGGGGACCAGGTTGTGAAGTGTAAGACTCAGTCTTCTTGAGTTTTGCATCCTAGTTTCCTCTATTGTCTCTTCCTCAGTTCCAGCTCTGCTTGTATTAACTCCTTCTTCATGCTTTATTTTGTTATTTCCATAGAACTTGTTTCATAGAACTTTTTTTTTTAATATTTATTTATTTATGCATACAAGCACTGGGGTACAGACCAGAGGTGTGGGGGGGTGAGAGGATTCACCACAGACAGAGCAGGAAGCAGAACAGGCAGACTGACTGAAACACACTGCTGAGGGCAGCAGCGGGCACAGCAGGAGAGGTCTTCCATGCCATGTGGGTCCCCTTCCTGGCCAGCAGCAGGTATCGAACTCGTGCTGTAGCGGCTGCGATTTGCTTCATAGTGCATTGCTTAACCCGCTGCGCCACCAGGGAGGCCCTCATAGAACTTTTTAGTCATTCTTCTTTAATGATACTGGTATGTAAGGTTATCAACTTTCCTCTGATTAAAGATTTTGATATAAAGTATTTCACTACTTCTAGATAGTTTTAGCTCTATATTATTCTTTGCTCCAAAGGCTACCCAGGAATTATCCCTTAATTTATACTTAGACTGGCTACCTTTAAATTATTCTAATTTTATTGAATGTGTCTACCAAAAATCTCTCATTTCTAAATCTGATAAAGCTTTCCTTGTGGTCAAGCACATAATCAGTTTGTATGTGTTGTACTGAGTATTTGAAAAAACGGCGGCTTATACTTGAAGGACAAGATTATGTATTAAATTGAAATGGTTGATTATATTTTGTAGCTCAGACAGGTGCCTAGTTCTTCCATATCCTTGCTTTTTGTATATTAGATCTGATTCGGGGGAAAAAAAGTTTTGAAATCTACAATATTTTTATTCCGTTGTCTTTCCATTCACACGGTTTGGTACATATGGGTTTACCAATGTTAATTCTGTATACAGTCAGGTGTTGCTTAACAAGACTGATTGATGCACCATTGCACAATTTCATCATTTTGCAGGTGTCAGTGTAATTATACAAACCTCGATGGTACAGCCCACTACACGTCTGGGCTGTATGGTCTAATCTATTGGGACCACCATCTCGTGTGCGGTTACTCCTCGTCTGAAATGTCATTAAGCCTCAAATGTGTCTTATATCTTTACCTGCTATCCCCCATTTCGTGTTTTTAGCCTTAAATTCCTCCTTGTCTGCTACTGATTGTATTATTCCTGTTTTCTTTTTCATTATATTTGCTTGGTATCTTTGTTCATCCCTTACTGTCAACCTTTCATTATAGTTTCTTTGGAATTTTCTTTTCAATCTTTTTCTTCTGCATAGAGTGTAGCAGGCTTACTTATTTATATTTTTAACTCAATCTAAATATCTTTGACTTTAACTGGGAAAGTCCAGTCTATTCACTTTCAGCACGACTGGATTCCTCCTCCTATTTTACGTATTGGTTTATTTTACTTAATATTTCTTCATCTGCCATTGTCTTCATTTTTGCAGACTGTGCAAACTGATCACTTCCCCTTTCCATTTCTTGATGTAACTTCTCTTGCAGACTTTCATTCCGTAGTACTCATAATTAGATAATCATTTCTTTACCATTGTATGAAAACCAAACATACATTTCTCCCACCACAATTTCCTCCAAGTTTCTACTCCAAGCTTCAGAACACTTTCCCATTCCCCAGCGGTTCCACGCCACTCCCCAGACAAGACCTTTGGAGCAACTCTCCTTTCCACCCACCCCCAATGCCCAGATTTGCATATTATTTCTAGTTCCAGATTGTTTTTAGAAACACCATCAAGGCAGATGGTAATGTGATCAATTCAGGAAAAGAACAGCCTCGCAAAGCAGAGGGCCCTGCCATGCCCAGCAGCCAGAGACGTGTGTGAGTGTCTGGATGCTGCTAATACAGTCTTGGCGGGTGGTGGCCCCTTGGGCCATTCTCATAAGATTTTATATTCTCCTGTCCCTTCTGCCACTCTTCTGGAGACTTAGTGTTTATTGGCTCACTAAGTAAAAGCAACTGGTAACATAGCTGGGGGTGACTTGCTAGACAGCATGACCCGCAGTTCAAGAAGTCAGGCTGGGTCCGTTTCCACATAGGCCTTTCCTTCCGTGGTGGGGGTTTCCCTGGCATGGTTCTCCTGAGCTGCAGGTTCCCAGTGCTCCACTGCTAGGATGCTTTTTCCTCCTTCACAAGTTCCTTGCTTTTTTCTATGGAAATTTGTAAGATTTTTCTCTCTTTTTGTAGCTCAGACATGTGCCTAGGAGTCTTTTCATCATCGATCCATCCTAGAATTGCAGCACAGAAACAATGTCTTTGGCCTCTTCTGTTGCATCCTCTAACCCGCTTCTTCATTTCAGTCCGTCTCCTGGTTTATATCTCTCTGTACTTTTGTTCTGTGTTTTGAGGTGTATCTTTTTCTTATCTTCCAGGACACTAATTCAGACATCAACAGTAATCACTTTCTCCAGTTCATCTCATTTTTACATGAAAATCTTTATTGGCCTCAGAAAATCAGTGTTTGTGTTTGTGTTTGTGTGTGTGTGTGTGTGTGTGTGTACACGCCTATGCAGTGCACTTAAAACTCCTTATCTTTTTTAGCTTAGGTCACACCTATGCCGGCAGCTGTTTCTGTTCTGAGTGAGGTTCTGCTTGTAATTCTTCTCCCTGGCTGCTAAGCTGCATTAGGAAGCTTCTTTTCCTTTGTTTGCTCACTGGGGCTCCGTTCCAGGTACTGGGGTATCCTAAAGCAGAATAACAGTAATCCCAGTCTCCCCTCGCCCAGGCTTAACAGTAGGCGGGTTGTCATCCTCTGGTGAAGCTCTAGGACACTTCCATTGTCCTCACTTCTCGAATTCAAAGGTTACAGGATTCTAGGTTATTAGTTCTCCAAGAAGTAGAAATAATGGAGACTTTAATCCTGCAGGTACCAAATAAGAATTTATTAAAGACTATGCAATTCAGCATCAGGGCGTCGGCATTAGGGACAGGATCTGTATGCTGCTTCCCAAGAAATAGGTGGAGGCTCTTTTTTTTTATTATTATTAATTATATTTGACATCATTTGTAGTCCCCAGGGAGTACCCACCACCAAGAAATAGGTGGAGGCTCTTTTTAAAGCAGTTTTAACCCAGGACAATTAGAGGGCTGGAGTCCTTTCTTTGCTATTCTTGCCGAGGTCATTCCATGATCTCCTTCATGCTCGATTCCATATTAACCTAGAAGATTGTCAGTGGTTTAAACTTTATCTATATTGTAATGGGGAAATGTTCCTTATAGAGATAGTCTCTGTCAGAGTGTGGGTTGCCTTCCATCTCTCGTGGAGAAAATGCTTTCTACTTCTGATGACTTGGCTGTCTTCAGCCTGCACTGGTGTCCAGCATCATGGAGTTTCCTGAGATTCGCCAGAACCTAGCATCAGCTTAGCACAGAAGCAGCTCAGCCCATCTCTTTAGCTCCTCAGGAATCGGGGAGACCAGGTACACTCACGAAGACCTCCCCTGAGGGCCCCTATTACACTCCCACGTCAGGATTCTGCCAGATCCTGAAGCCCTACCCTCATTCCAGGCTTGTCTGCTTCCTTGAGGTGCCCTCAGCTGCTCTTCTCTGAAGAGGCAGATGGGTTAAACTGTAAGTAGGAAAAAGGCAGGATGTTTTCAAGCTGCTATCTTTCCAGAACCTCCTGTTCCTAGAGTCTTAGAACTTCTTGATTTCTTATTTTTGCATTCTAAAGTGCTCAATAGATATGACTGAATAAATGCTACCACCCCTACCTCAAATCTCCTCTGTTAATTATGCTGCTTTTTGAAGGAAACACAAGCTGATTCCAATTCTTACATATTTTTTAATTTCACAAAAAAAGGAAATCCCCAGATAAGCTGGTCTTTGGAGATTGTTGAGTCCATAGCTCAATAATGTCATGACGTTTTTTTCTTTTCCTTGCTCTGCCAACCTTGATGCTGCTTCACCCTCAGGCTGATAACACACTGGCTGCTGCAGCCCTAGGCAGCACACCTTGACTTGACAACATTCCAAGAAAGAAAAGTAGGAATTCACTCATGTCATACTGGCCAGACTGGGTTACATGCCATTAACCAAAGACCAATTTGGGATTAACCAAAGACCGGTCTTCTCTAACATTACATGGCTGTTTGAGTAAAAGACACTTAAAGTCTGGGAACACCTGCTCACAAGCTAAACGCTCTCAGTTCAATAAGCAGTTTTTCACATGAAAACAAGAATAGTTGTTCAAGTGTTCACATATGCAAGGTGCCTTATATTCTCATTTAATCCTCATCGTGCTCCCCTAAAATGGCTAATATTATCATTCTTGTTTCACAGATGAGGGATCCAGAGCTTAACTTACAAGGTCACACAGTTAATGAACCATCACTTCCTTCCTTACAGATTCTATATAAGGCAGCCTGGCATTTCAGTTAGCAACAAACATCCTTTATGTAGTAATTCCCTCAGACCCCATGTGAGAGCTATAATTGGGCAGTGTACCTTAAGACCCTGTCTTTCTTATTAGAGCCTGGTGACTAGCGAACAGTGCAGATCATTTGTGGTGACCACCAGCTGTGCACGCCCTGACGCTGCCGGGACACTGCAGAGGCAACTGGCTATGCCTTAGAGTTTCACCTTTCACTTTATTATGCAGCACGCTCAAGAATTTGCTTGTATCATAAAACAAGTCTTATCTGTGGGACAGCTGAGCCCTATACTAAGCACTCTGGCTTACACAATCATTTTGTATATACCCTCAGAAACCAACAAGTATCTGGGAAGTCAAACAATTTTATACCCCTGTCTACAAATGATACTGCACTGGGGGCTCTGCAGCATGTGTGTGTGTGTGTGTGTGTGTGTGTCACATTGGAAGAGCAACACATGCTCACAGAACATATTAGCAGGGAAGGTACCTGAAATTCTACTTCCCAACTCTCCTCCCACCCCACCCCCAGATAATCACATTTAAGTGTTGTATAAGACTTTTTCTGTGTGATGTGCATATTTCTATTTATTTTTAATTATGGAAATCTCTAAATGTACATAAAAGTAGAAATAGTGTAACTAGGCCCAATGCTCACATCACTTAACTTCAATTATCAACACTGACAATGTATTCTAACATACTCAACATCACAATGCATTTAGTGATTTTAAAATTTATTAAAAAAGTGTGTTCATAAAAAATTCAAGCAATTAGGATAAAACCTAAATAAAAACTCTTACTCTCCCAAGATCCTAATTCCAGTGCTCAGATACAAGTTTTTAATGTATCAATCTAGACATTTGTATAAGTAACATTTTCATAAACCTAAAAATATTTCACACACGATATTACACCATACATTTTTACTGATATTTGCTTTTTCCACTCAGTGTATCTTGGGCTTCTTTAGAAGTAAATACCTAGAGATAGACTGCATTCTTCCACAACTACCAAATTCCACTGGAAAGCATACTTAGCACAGGAATGTGAGGAGGATGATGGCTCGTCGATTTGGAGGGTTGGTATGTAGACTGTCTCTAGAAGCAGAAGTTTACAAAGCGGCTCTGTACACACCAAGTATTGTGCAAAATGACTCATTGGGATGTAAAAAGAAATAGAACTTCCATTAATCTTTATTTCATATCTTAAAATGTTTGCATATTTTAAAACATACGTAGCAATAGTGCAATAATACATTTGTATAATTCACAAGCATTGCCATATTAGGAGTATGTGCTCAAGATTTTTAAGCATGAGATACAAGATTGGCACAGTTGGGGACCACTGTCGCAAGTAGCTGTTTTCACAAACACAGAAAGCAGAGCTTCAGGTAAGCGCAAAGGAGTAAGCTAAGGACATTTCCTCTGCGACCCCATAGTCTGTCGATGCCAACTGCTATAACAGACATGAACCTCCAAAACTTATGAGAACCCCTTAAGTACCAAGAACCTGTCCCTGCCTGGGGACCAGACAGTGGACCCACCATCTAAAGCAGCAATGCCAAAAAGGTTTCTTCAGAAGCCAAACTCTTTCGAGGAGGAAAGTGCTGAAGAGCTAACTAACTCATCTGGGAGCACGGCACACAAAAGATCCTCTCAGAGGTTGGTCGGTGTACTAGAGGCTCAAAAAAGTAACTCACCTTTTAATAAAAAAATAAAAAGTAAAGTAAAATAAACAAAAACTTGTTTGACTGTAACTCAGCGTTTCCATTTGACCCCAGAAAACATAACCTCACTCCCAGCTTTTTCTTCTTGAATCTTTAAAAACCTGTGGAACTCGAAACTTTGTGGGAAACTTGAAATTCTGTGGGAAAACTTTGTGAAAAAATGTTGATTATGGAGGTTTGCTGCAGGAAATACCACCTACAAGTGTCAATCTTCACTTTTTGTTGAAATAGTCAAGTAAAAAAAATACCATACTTTAGCTAAAGAGACAGAACACTTGTCCACGTACACAATGAAGCTAGTGCAACTTTTAATTTCTAATCCAAGTTAATTTATTTCGTCTTGGGCCAGGTGTTATACTTGTTGCTTACCACTCCAGAGCTGAGCTGTGCTTTTCCCGTTTGTGCGAAACATGGTGGGTGTATTTTATATCCTATGAATACAAGTGCACATTAAATTTTGAAACTTTTCTCCAGCGGAAATGGTAGAAAGGTGTGCTGCCAGAGGACTTAGGACCAGAGACCTGACAACTGAGTATGGGTGTCCTGATATGTAGTAATGAAACTAATGTCTGTGCTTATCTTGTGAAATTAACTTCATTGCCCATTTTATAAATGTTTATTGAACACTTAATATAGGCAATTCAAGAAAATGGAAATGAATAATGTACAATCCTATATAAGAACCAAGAGAGAAAGGGTAACCATTACAGAGGGGAGCACATTCCCCCTGGCCTGAAAGTATGACAGGCCCTGCAATTAAAAGAATGGCCCTGCAATTAAAAAAAAAAAAATCATTTCTAAAAGCCTGTGGCAGTTTGGACTGTTAGAGCAAATTTTTACAGAAGCTCTGAAACTCAGCTCCATCGTGATCTTTAGGAAGTTGTCCTGAATGCATGTCTTCCATGCATCCTCTGTGAACTTTCAGCCACACTGTGTGTGTATAGTTTACAGTACCAAGTCCACTCACTGCATTGTAATTGTTGATTTGCTTCATTTCACTAGCCTACGGGTTCTGTGAAAGCTGGAATTGAAGTTCCGGGGGAGCCGATTGGACAAAATACAGTGCGTCGCTAGTGAATGGGAATTGAAATGACCACTTGGCTTGGATGAGGCAGGATAACAGTGCAGTGTGGTGTGTGCTATGATGGAGGATGTATAGAATAGCAGAGGGCAGCCGACCAGAAGTAAACCTCTTTGTGCATGATAGAAGATGATGTCCTGATCCCAAGTTTATGTGACACAGAGCTCAAGGTCTGAAAAGTCTCATAGGCCTTTCCTAACTCCCAAACTGTTGGGCTAACAATTCCTTAAGAACAGATACCAAGTATGACATCTACCAAGGTACAAGTCAGCTCTTCAGTAAATGAATAAGTAAAAATATAGTATTTTTTAAAAAGTAATCTGAATGGTTAGGTTCATATATAAAATCAAGAGCAAATTAATTTTTCTCCAAAGAAAAATCATCTATGCATACCCAATATGTAATTTCTCAAGATTATTATAAAGCTCAATTTGACCAATCCAACTCCTCCATCCTTCAGATTTGGGCTCAAGCTTCATTTTCTCAGAAAGTATAATCTCTGACCTTCCTGAACAGGTCCCACCTTCTCCCCAAAGGACTCCTCCTTATTGCAGTTATAGCTAGAATTGCAAATGTAGTCACACAATTATTTAGTATCTTGTCTCAACAAATAGACTATAAGCGCCACAAGGGTAGGGGCAGTTCATACTGTATTCCTATCATCTAACAGAGGGACTGGCACAACCAGGTACTTGAGAATATCTAAGTGAGATAGCTGCTACATGCTATGTACATGCCAGTCACTGCAGTCACAGAATTCCAAACCAATTCTGGTAGGATTTCAAGAGTTAACAGGTCCATTCACTTAGAAATGCTACTAACAGGTCCTCATGGAAAATGAAAACTACCTACAATAACAAAACTTAATAATGAAAAAATTAACCCTAACATACTGACACTTTATAAAAACTGACCTTTTGCACCTAAAAACAAAGGTTAACTCCATGCCCAAATGGCAAAGAAAAAAAAAATCACATTTAGAATGAAGAATTTGTTGTTCAATATCACCAAACAGCATTCAGTTATCCAATGATATCTAAAAGTCATGCAATGAAAACACTTTTTATAGGACAGCCTATACTACATTATTCTAATTTCTCTATGGTAAGAACAAACAATTCCAGCATTATCTTTTTTAACATACATTTCCACCTCCAGGTATCATTAACATTTAACAAGAATAAAATTTACTGTACTGTGCTAGTTAACATTTATTCCAAGATGAGATCCATAATGTGGTTAACCAAATTGTACTCCCAGACATGTTTTTTTTTTAAAGATTTATTTATTTATGCATACAAGAACTGGGGTACAGGACAGAGGTGCGGGGGATGAGAGGATCTACCAGAAACAGACTGGGGAACAGAACAGGCAGATAGACTGAAATACTCTGCTAAGGGGAGCAGCAGGCGAGGCAGGAGAAGTCTGCTGCGCCATACGGGTCACCTCCCTGGCCAGGGGCAGTGGTTGTGGTTTGCTTCATAGTGAATTGCTTAAACCACTGCGCCACCAGGGAGGCCTCCCCAGACATATTTTAACAGAAAATACTTTCCTTTAGTAGCTAGCAAGTCCCCCAAAAACTAGTGAGCAAGAGGGATAGAATGGCCTGACTGCTAAGAATGTTGAATGAATGATAGCTTTAAGCATTTGCCCTAGCAGTTGAAATCAATTAATCATTTGTTGTAACTGGAGCAGAATATAATTAATTATGTTAGCTTGGCTGATTCAAGTTTAATTCCACTAAAAAATCATTATAAAAAATGTTATGAATATAAGCCATTATCATGAATTACTGCCAAAATAAAAACAAGTAATAATTGAGCTGCTACATTAAATTGATTCACATTTCTTAAACTTTATGGAAAGTCTCAAATATTAACATAGAAAATATAATGAATCCCCCAAGTGCCCATCACCATTCAACCATTATCAATTCATGGTCAATCTTGTTTTAACTACACTCCTTCATTCTACTTAACTCTAACTCAATTATTTTTAAGCAAATGCTAGACATGGTATTTCACTTTTAAGTATTTCAATTTGCATCTCGAAAAGGACTCCTTTTACGAAGGTAACCATGATACCATTATCGCATCTGAAAATAATTTTAAAATCATCTGATAGCCACTTCGTTTTCCTATTTCTCAATTATCTTTTTCCTCTAAATTTGTTCAAATTGGGATCTAAATAGGTGCATTTATTGTATTTCACATCTGAAGTCTCCTTTAATCCATCTTTTTCTTTTTTCCTTGCAATTCAGTGTTGAAGCAACAGGATCACTTGTCCTAGTTTTCCAGTCTGGACAGTGCTGAATGAGTCCCTTGTGGTTTCACTTAGCAGGTTCCTCTGCTTCTCGTTCTTCTCGTAAAAAGGTGGTTGATCTGGAGGTTCAGTTGGGATCAAATTAGACGTTTGGCAGGACTGCTGCAAAAGTGGTGTTTCCATTAGGAGGCACAAAATGCCTGTTATCTCTGTGAGGTTGGTAGTCACTGGTGGATCTCTGTCTAGATCTATTCATCATTGAGGTGAAAACTGTCATTTTCTATCTTTTCTCTTTGCTAACCGGAACATTTAAGAGTGTGATTTTGTGAAAAAGCATTAAATTACAGAGTATAGCACAATTATAAGCTTCGATCTCTTGCACATATTATCCTTACTAAATTTTTTTACTTTCACCAGTGGGGAACTCCTTTCATGGTGTTCCCTGAACCTTTATGAGAGTCTTTAATGGTTTCCTTAACTTTTGGTATGAGAGTGTTTTCTAGGCTCTTCCTGGACATTTCTTTCCCTTGTTATTTATCCAAGGAAGTCTAGCTGCTTTGGCGAATATGGTATTTGACTTTCACTTGAATTATGGCCAAAGCTAACAAAAACCAAATAGGAATCTTCTACCATCGGTTCTAACAATTTCAGGTGGCTGCATACATGTGGAATTTTAAGAATAGGACTCAAAAAAAAAAAATACTTATGTGATAATATACTAATGATAGAAGTTTTCCTATTAAGTTGATAGGGCACATCTATCTGGAAGACAGTATCATAATTTTTATCAATAATCTTCAAAAATCCTTTAACCTACAGTGCTGCTCTTAGGAATCATGTTGTTAGGCCTAAGATTTTCCTTGCAGAATTGTTAAAAATAACAATCTGGATGTCTGAATGTTTATAAACAATAGGAAATGGGTTAATTTTTTAATGTATAATATATCCATAGATTGAAATATTAATTAAAATTACGTAGATATATTACCACTGTATTGTTAAATTTAAAAGGTGGGTTACAAAAGTGTGTATTTTGATGCCGCTAGCCACACGCATAAAAAATAAGTGTTAAAAGGCCATGTATTACAAAATTTTAACAATGAACTATGGGTTGTTCTCAGATTTCCACAGCTAGGTTAGGATTCAGCGTCCCCGACCTGGCTCTGCCAAGTCACCGCCATCTGCTCTCCAGTTTTCAAAGTTTTGTTCTTATCATTTTCCTTTTTCTTTCTGGATTATGCTCTTTTCTTTCCCCAGTTGTCTGTAGTGAAGATTTTAGGAAAGAGCAGAGGCTAATGTTTGCTCAATTCTCTGTTTTTATCTATAACCCTACTGCTTTTCATAGGAGAGAACAGATACTTTGAAAGAAAGAGCTTGTCAATTATAAAATACATTAATTTCTATTAAAAACAGCATATATATATCTAAGACATGCGAACAATTTAACAGTATAGAATGCAAGGGCTCACCTACTCCTACAAACAATTAGGTACAGAAATGATGATGGGAAAAGATGCAAATGGAGGTTGCTAAAACTAAAGCTGAGTTCTATGAGGCAAAGAGTTTCTCAAAACTAAAAGTGCTTTTTAGGAAACTTTTCTTTAGTTTCTCATAACTTTAGTTGACATCTCTGAAGATAAACTGTCCCCGCCAGCTGCTAACCACTTCCAATTTGCTCTTCAGCTTTGGGATACCCTGACCCTTTAAAACTAGATAAGAATATATCTTCTTCAGCAAAGGAGGGAGAGGGAGGGAAGGGCAAAACAGGGGAGGGATGAACACAAAGAAATACGGTGTTGGTTCAGGGGTGATATAGGAAAACTATGGAGACTACAACTATATAAGAAAAACATTTTAATTAATAAAAAGAAAAGAACACATCTTCTTGTACTTCTGAAATGGGCTGTCCAATTTTATAATATATTTATTACATAGACTCTCTTATATCTTCAATTAGAAATACTTAAGACCAACCATTTGCTCAAGCACACAAAATCATACACAGCTGTCAAAGACACTAATTCCATTTTTGAAAAAATTATCATTAGATGTTAAGATACATAGATCACACAAGGGAGAATAAGAGTACTTTGCTTAATGTGGCTAAATCTGTAGTTGTGACTAGTTTGTAAAAATGAAAAAAATGCAGTATCCAAAATTCAAAGTGTTGAAGTCACCTCAGAAAACAAGGCTGATCAGATAAAGTTCCTTCCTTTAAAAAAGCCCTTCCCAAAAAAGTGATGATCTCCTGGATTATGGGGAACACTGAGTCCGGAAACAGTAATAACTTATTTTACTGTTGATTTTGTGAGTTGTTGACTGAACTCAGAAATCTGGAAAAGGAAGGTGGCAAAAATGGGCTCAACAGTGAATAATCACGATTCAATTCCTCCAAATACACACAACAAAACTTATGCAAAACAAAGCCACCCCCCCACACCCAGGGAAAAACTGCTATCACTGTACACAACAGGAGCATCAGTCTAACTGAAAGGGGGAGGAAACTCTTGGTGAACTTAGTTTAGAGTAATAATAAGGCAGCACAACCCTCACGAGGGAGGGGTGGCTGTGCTGCAGGGCCCCCCACATCTATTGGCTGGGGCACAAACCAACACCTCGACTCCTAAAATCAGGTACTACCCTGGATAAAGGGGTGTACCCAGGATACAGGGTGCAGTGCAGGAGAGGTACAGAGGTGAGGACACAGAGCAAGTACTACTTACTGGCTTGAATCTGAGACTCCTAACACATAAGAGTTGTAGCCTGAATTAGGTCAGAGCACTGGACTTCCTACAGAAGAGACAATTTAAGTCCAGGCTGAGACAGCTCAGACACTTGCCACCTGCCAACACCTACCCCAGGTTGGGACATCTAAAATACTTGCCAGCCCCTTCAAAGAAGCACTTTACAACAGAAATTTCAAAGTCCAGCATCTACTGGAGGTGATCCTTTGATACCTACTTCCCAGGTCCTCTTTTAAACCAACTATCCCTCACCCCGTCCCCCCAACCACTCCAACAGTACACAAACAACCATGGAAAATTTAATCCTCACACACAGAAATATGAGTAAAAATTCTAAATAAAGATTAAGCATTCAATTTGTATTTTCAAAATATTTGCAATCATCAGAATATCGGTTTCATGAAACTATATACATCTTAAGTTTCTAAGTTAAAGTAACTAAAAGTATTGCATTTTACTCATTTAACAAATAATCATTTCTAGCTGGTCTCAAAAGCTTTGAGGGATGATTAACTGTTTGGACTTACAGTTCTTTTTCTAGATGAAACTGGAATGTCAGTTGTCTCCTTATTTGCTATTAGTGTAACAAAACAGGAAACTGTGGCTCAATATTTCAAAATATGCTTGTCGTTAAACTAGACTTTTAAAATAAATAAGTTACTTAGCATTCAAAACTTTGTAAAATACACGTAAGACCACAGTTTCCAAAATGACTCAGCTCTTCCATCAACACAAATACTTTTAAACACTTTGAATACTGATTAGAAATAATGTGAAACAGTTAAGACTAGTAAAGTGTTTAAGTGTTCATTGTGTGCATACAATAGATAATCATAAATTTCCTACATGGACTCCTAACTAGGAATAAAGATAACTATATTTGTGTAGGAAGAGACAATCCTCCTTCTGCTTAACAACTTCTTTCACTTAGTAAGGAAAAGTCCTATGGAAGCTTTTGTTCTCAGAGTTCAAAGAGTATGGGAACCTTTAAGTTGATTTCATCAAGTCTATTTATTAATGCATTTCAAGTTTCAAAAAACCTTACATCTTTGCACAATACTTTATTTTTTGCAATTTTTAGTAAAAATTTCCAAAGTGAACAAAAAGATACTGTATAAAACACAGTGGACATTAAACTGACAGTAGTATTAGATCTCATTTGTCTTGATCCTTTTGTTTTACCACATCTTGATTTGCAGTGGAAAGAGTTCAGTGCACGGATCTCTTTTCAGAAAACATTTAACTTAGACTCAAAATAAAATAGAGCAGTATCCAACTGCCAAACCCCTACCACAGGATAACATTACAAGCAAAAAATGTACATGTTCCAAAGTCTATCACACTCAAGAAGTTACTAAGAACTCTTGCAGAATAAAAGTCACCATTTTAGAAATGCAAACCCACTTCCAACCTTTGCACAGTCCAAAAACAAAGGCATTTAAATGATTTAAAAGCAATTACATACATATCTACCTACATGTTTGTTTAGAATTATTTATAATCTATCTGGAGTTTCATGTACAAAATTTGTCTCTAAATCATGTACAAAAAGCTGTATTTTGAAAAAAGTCACCACATACTGTACAAGTTTACAAGGAAGAGATCCCATTATTTTCTCTAGCATTTTTGGCCTTGCTGGCTTGCGTCACATTATGAGAATGATTGTGTAAACCTTATACTCTTAAGGAAAAAAAAAGGAAAAAAAGTCAAAACACAAATCTTTTTCAACTTTCCCTAAACTGCTTCCTATCCGAAGCCAGGAAAATTATAGCTGTTTATTTCTAATTTAAGTAATGTAGCTGGGAAACAGAAGCAATAAATACGTCACAAGCTTAAAAATGTTTTTGTAATGCCCCCTTCCATTCCTGCATAGCAATAAGCCTGTTAATACATTAAGTGCTTTTGCTTTCTTTAAAATGCCAATTATTTACATCTGTTTAAAAAATAAATTTGGAATGGGACATTGTGCTGTTTCACCTACATTGTTGTTAAAATATTTTAGGGAAAAAATGTCAGAAGGCCTATCTATAATTTTAACTACCTGTTGAACAAATCACTCTTCTTTAGTGGTTACTAATGATCAGTGATGATATGCTATTAAAAAAAAAAAACCTGTTCAAATATTTCTATAAAATAAAGACACAGCTTTTCTTTTCCATATTAGACAACAACAAAACATAATTAGCATACTTTAGATATATGGAAAAACACAAAGAAGCTACAAATAAAAAAGAATCACTTCACTGACATAATTTCTACCAGAGTATGAATAAAATTTCACCTATTAATTCAAAATGAAATTGAATTAGAAAGCTGAAGTAAGCAGAAATCAGACATTTACATAAAGACCTAAGTGAAGTAGTATGCTGCATGTGTCCAGTTCGCACAACACTTAGCTGTGTTCTTCAGCGCAGTCATTCCTGTGCTCTTAGCAGCCATTGGATAAAGACAAAATGAGTATCAGAACCAACTCCATCACAAGAAAAGGTAAATTGATTCTCAGTTCAAAACTGCCTGTGTAAAGCATTACAGAATCCTGGACCACTGAATACCACCATTCTCTGTTATCCTGAGTATGTCAATTAAACAGTAATTTTTCATTAAGAGCGGAAAATTTTTATAATACAAAGAAACATCCATATTGTAATTTCTGTTTACAATTGCACACAGAAGTACAGTGTACGTAAGAAATACATGTCTGCATATAACAAGGTATGTACATTGGCAAGTGATGTCTCCAATGTTGAGGTGGTCAAGCCTCCTAGCCTTGATTGGCAGTTGAAAAAAATATATATATATATTTCAATTTGTGATAAAAGTTTATCGAGAGCCAAGTTTGCCTGCAAGTGAAGAAAATGCAGCAACGAAGAACAGGGAACATGGGGCACATAATAATATTCTAAGACTTTGTGCCATTAAGTTAAAAATATCTGTCCATAAGAAAATTGGGTTCCTTTTCCACCCCGCCCACCCCCAAATTGGAATTTTCAGGCTTTAAAATTTAAGTAATTCCACCTGGTCTGAGGACATGATTTCTTGCCATTTTTTCCTTCGACTTGTTTCTTGTGTGTGAGGGTTTAGTTTGGGGATGATGATTTAATAGTTTTCTCTTTGGAGTGAAGTTTTCCCATTGTAGGCACTAGGAAGAACCAAGGCAAAAGCTGCAGTTAACGTCTCATGTGTCCCATTTGATAACTCTCCCGGGACCTCTGACGCTGGGGTTGCTGAATGGGCTGTGGCGGTCTCCTCCTCTTTAAAGTGCCTATGAGTCACAGACAAAAGCAACAGAGATTTAACATGACCTTTTCAGCCTTAAAAAACAAGGATGTCCTTTCAGTAAGAAATGATCTAGATATCAGTGCTGTCCAACAGAAACATAACATTAGGAAGACATGTAACTAAATTTCCTGGTAGCCATAATGAAAAAAGTAAAATAAGAAACAGGTAAAATAATTTTAAAGTATTTTTTATTTCACTTAATCCAATAGAGCCAAAATATTCCCTTAAAATGTAATTAACATAAAAATTATTAGTGAAATGTTTCATCCTTTTTAAAATACTAAGCCTTCAAATTCTGATATAATTTTGTTTTTTTAAATTTTTTTAAAAATTTATTTATTTATGCATACAAGCACTGGGGTACAGGCCAGAGATGCAGGGAGGTGAGAGGATTCACCAGACAGAGCAGGGGGCAGAACAGGCAAATGGACTGAAACACACTGCTGAGGGGTGCAGCAGGCGAGGCAGGAGAGGTCTGCTGGGTCCCCTCCCCAGCCGGCAGCAGGGATCGAACTCATGCTGCAGTGGCTGCAGTTCACAGTGCGTTGCTTAACCCACTGCATCACCAGGGAGGGCCCTGATATAATTTTATATTTACAAAACATCTTAATAAAAACTAGTCACATCTCAAGTGCTCAACAGTCACAACTATTAGATTAATATGGACTCTGGGAACAGAATCCATGATGAAGCATTTACTGAATATTTTAGCAAATGACTTAACCTCTCTGGATTTCAATGTCTATAGTCTATAAAACAGGAATGATAACTAGTTGATACAGTCTGGTGAGAATTATATGATCATTTATGTAAAAGTGGTTAACACTTCCTGTGAGGGTTCAATAAATGACAGCTAAGTTTTCTGAATGTGGAATTTGCTTAGAGTAAAATCAAGTAGAAGATTACTTGCTTTGAATGAGGCCATAATTGATGACACGTCTATAAAGTTATGCAAGCTTGAAAATCCCTTAAAATTTTGGTATAAATTCCAGAGTTTTAACATTGTGAATTTTTGAAAAGCAATCATGTCAAAATCAAATTCCTCTAATTCACACCAATATACCCTACCAGTATGATCACTGGGCTCTCTGTCCCAATAGGTAAAACAGAGAAAATTTATTAAAAACAAAAACAAACCCTGGTTCTAAACTACTTTGTGGAAAGTAGTGGATTTGCCCTGAGACTAGAGGCTTCTCTAGAAGTCTGTGGGAAGCAGAGGAAGGAAGTATTGTCCCTTAGCTCAGTTCTCCTCTGCATCACCTTGGAATAATGTCTACCCCACAATGGGAGTAAACGCAGTTTTGGTCCAGGCATCGTGAAGGCAGCAGAGAAAACACAAATACCTTGGGGAGGAAAAAGGATGGGGAAAAAATGGGGTCTAAATAATTGGAGCAATTGCTTCCAAATCTTCTCTTGCCTAAATCTTGGAGCTAATCTAAAAAGGGTCTACCTCCTAATGCCCTGTGTCTCCCTGAGAGATAACAGATGGAGAAAAAAACCTGAGGAGTTGTTTACAGAAATGTAGAAATACTAATTATTTGGCATTGGCTTGAAGCCTCTACCTTAAGACTCTCCCATAGACTGAAATTTGTACTTCCCCACCATCACCCCTAGGGAAAATGATTATTATGTGCCAGAAAATATTTCAAGATTATAAAATACAGAAGCATACCAACTAAATAGAAAAATCAATCATTTAAAGTAGCCTCTCATGATAAAGGCAAAAAAAGATACCTATGGAACATGAAACAAAACTGCAAAAGCAAGTACCAAGTAAAAATAAAATTTCTAGGTCTAATTATTTTTAGACATTCTGGATAGATTAGCATCATACTGGCAGCCATTAGCTAGATTGGGTTGATAAAAAGCACACTTAAAAATCAACTAAATAATTCATTCAGTCATCTTATCCTCAAAGAGAAAGTACTATAAAGTTAGTTACCAAAAACTCATTTATAATTCAATCCTATCTGCTGAATAGTTCTGAGTTATAAAACCTATACCTTGTTCAAATTGTCTTACCTGGAAGAGGTTTAGGAGGAGGCAACTTTGGATTACTACTTGGAGTATGAACACTGCATATCTTAATAAATCCAGCCATTAACATGATGAGGGCAATTCCCATAAGTAACACTGCCCACCAGTGAGCCTAGAAATAAACAGATGTTTCCACTGAAAAAACCATAAAATATCTGAGAATATTTTATGTTATATAAAATACAGATATTATGTAATATTTTGTTATATAAAATACAGAATAAAATTTTAATTTGTAAAGAATAAGGTTAGGAATTATATTAGATACCATATATGACTACATATATTAATTTCCTTAAATATAAGAAAAATATAAAGAAAACAAAAAAATCACTCACAGTATTACTTCCTAGTGAAAATTACCCTTGTTTTCCTTTTAGTCTCTTATATGTGTATATATATAACTTTTCATCATAAACAACAATAAATACACATACACACCAAAGTCATCCTGCATATAGTTTACATTGTATTTTTTCCACATTATTAAGTATTTTTTGATTTGAGTATTCTTCCCTCCCTTTTTTTGCCTGTTATTCTTAAACTATGTTTGGTTTGCTTTTATACTCTCCAGTGGCTTAGAAGGCATATACCAACTTGCTTTAAATCCTAGAACTGGACAGATTTATAAAATACTCTTTGACCTATTTTCTTTCCTAATTATTAAAGTTAAGACTGAAAGCCTATTTTTATTGAGGCTTCCTTTTCCCTATTCCTCTCCCTATTTCATCTGGAATCTGAGACTCAGATACTGTTATGAAATTATTTGTAAATATCTTAAGCAGGTAGAAAGGTAGATACATAGATATATAAATAGAAATTTCAAAGTTAAATGTCTTTTTTAGTATGAAAAGTGGAAGAATATATACATCCTAGGTAGTAGGCAAAATTTACTCAATCTAAGAAAATAAAATTTTCACTTTTAACTTAAACCATTTTAAACAAATCAATTAGTCAAAAAGACCTTAAAAAATGATTGGCATGATATATTATGTATAGAAAAATTGTTTCCATTCTGATTATATTCTAAATTTATTCTGCAATTTAAAATATCTAAACAGTTACAACTTTAAACTATCAACCTCCATATTGTCATAATATATAAATAGAAATACATAGTTATTGCTATACATAATACATAGAGTTATTGCTAATTATTGTCAATAAAACTTCCATTCAGGAAGATGTTTTATGAACTGGAAGTCTTATAACAAACAGTCTACTGCTTCTATACAGTTTTCTTATTCAATAGTGACAATGTCATTACAGTAAAAGATGCTAAAATAAAAACAAAGCCATTTTCCCCATGTGTACATAAAGCTGGTCATATATTTTTAAGATATGATTAATTATGAAAAAAATCTCAAATTCATAGAAAAGCTGAAAGTATAGTACAAATAACTTCTTAAAATCTGGAACTAACATCATATCCTGTTACACCAGAACATGCTAGCATAGGACTTCTACAACATAAGGCTGTTTTCCTAGATAGTCAAACACAATAATCAAAATCAGGAAATTAAGATTGATACATTACTGCTGTTTACTCCTCAGGCCCCATCCAAGTTTTTCCATTTTTCCTAATACCATCCAATTCAGATTATAATGTTTCATTTAGCTAATATTTTTCTTTAGTCTCCTTCAGTTCAGTTCCTTAATTTTCATAACCCTGACATAAATGCCTCTCTATTTGGGTTTATGATTAGGTTCAGGTCATATATCTTCGGTAAGAATATCACAGAACAGACTATCAGGGGACACATGATTTTGATGTCATTATAGATGATGGTACTAGATCACTAGACTAAATGTAATCTGCCAAACTTTACCATAAAGATACACTTATTTCTTTTCAACTCAGTGAGTATTTTAAAGGGACAATTTAGAACTATGTAAATATCCTATTCTTTGTCAAATTTTCTATTTACTCATTTATTCATTACCTCATGGTTTCCTTTCTGTTACAACAGGTTATAATGCATTACTATCAGTACTGTTTCTTTTGGACATGTCCACATCATTCTTTGAGCGCTTTTTCTGGGACAACAAGAATTTCCTCTAGGCTCATCTTATTCATTCCCTGCCCCAACTCTGGAATCAGTCATTCCCCCAAAGAGTGCTGGTTCATTTTAAAATTCCTGTGTAAGATACCCTCCTTATGACACCTGTACACTCTGGGGGCGCACTTCTCACCCAGCTGGAGCTGTGATACCACCTATTGGTTTTCTTCCAGATTCCCTTTCCTCCCCACTCTGGTCAGGCTTCAACACCCTACACTTGGTGCTACTACAAATCCCTACCTGACAGGGATGCCTATCTTGCTTGGTCTTACTTGGTCTTAGGGGCTTAAGAAATGAACTGTTTGAGAAAGGGGAGGGAACAGAAAAGGGAAAATCTATATATTTTACTATATATTCAACCTTAAAAGCAAACCTAGAACGCTTTACAAATCTATGATTGCTCAAAAGTCCTATGCATTTCCCAGATTATACCTCTGAATAAGAAAGTTCCATTGTCATCTTTCTCTTCATTTTCATTTTATTCTTCAGTCTTTGAAAGGTTCTCATGTTTGTACCTCAATCACTCATTACTGCAGGAACTGCAGATTCAAATGTCTATAAGGCAGATAAGGTGTAATGTAATACACTTCAGCCTCATTCCTGAAAGACTGTTTTTCAAGAGAAGCTACAAATCTGAACTTTTACATGAAATCTATTTTTTAAATGCTGGCAACTCATTCAGATTTTCTGAAAACAATGTATTTACAGAATTGAATTTGACTATGAAACCACAAGTATAATGATCTGCTTTTCAGAAGTCACTTCTTGTATCCTACTTTAATTACCAGATAGTTTTGTGTTGTTCCTTCTCTTTTCATTTCTGACTATTATCACATAAAAGACCAGTATGTACAGCTTCTATCGTCTTCCTAGCATCCAGAAATCTTAAATATGACAACAATTAAATAGGACCTTCTTCCACCTGCACAGTGGAAATATTTCAAACTCTGACCTAGCAAAATATGTAAAGAATCAAAATCACCAGTATGCACTTCTTTAAGTGCTCTTTCTGTTTTGCACCAGTGGTTCTCAGCCTTGGTTGCATATTACAATCACCTGCATGGAGACCTTTTAGAATGCTGATATCCAGACCAGTTAAAAGGTGGGTTGATGGGCTCCTAACATCAGTAATTTTGTTAAATCTGCTCAGATGATTCTATTAATCAGCTAAGACTGAGGTTTCTACAAGTAGTCAGCAAACCTTTCTATAAAGGGATAACAATAAACTGACATCACTTTAAAATAGATAATAAATATTTTAGACTTTGCAGCCTAATAATAATGCCAATAAAAAACTATAAAGACAGGGATCAGACAGATTTGACCCCACAGATATCCCATTAGTTTGGGAGACTGACTATATCTAGATGCATAACACTCAGCACTAAAACTCTTCAGCTGTATCTCTATCCTGCCTAAGAGTTTTGGGGGAACTGAGAGTTTCTGAACAGATGTAGAGTCTTGAGACTGTAAAACATTGCTCAAATCATCAGTAGTCACATCATAGAGAAATGGTTACCATGTCTGAGTAAATCTAACAATCATCTGGAATGCATATCAAAACAGATTCTCAGGCCACAACTCTACAAATTCCAATTCCAATTCAGGGTATAGGAGGGAGAGGGTGACAGACTATTGCATTTTAAGTAAGTACAATAGAAGGCCTTCCTGGTGGCAAAGGGGTTAAAGACACAGTGCTATTAAGCTACCACAGGCCACTGCATAACAAGTTCGATCCGGGGCCAGGGAAGTGACCCACATGACACAGTAGACCTCTCCTGTCTTGTTTGCTGCTCCTCTCTCTCAGCAGTGTATTTCAGTGAGTCAGCCTGTTCTGCTCCCCGCTCTGTCTCTGGTGAATCCTCTCACCTCTGGCCTATACCCCAGTCCTTGTATACATAAATAAATAAATCCTTTAAAAAATAAGTACAACAATGATAAAAATGCAGGTAAGTGCATCTTACGTAGTGTTGACAAGTTGGCATTTATGGTACAGGACCATTTTGAGAATACAGAAATTTAATAATCCCTGGCCCTCACCCACCCAAAGTCAGTACAGACCCTCAATAACCCTCAATATATTTCCAAATATACCTGGGGAGGTAGTATCACTTCTAATATGATCCTATTCATTAGCAAAAAGGGTCAAGGGTCTTCCTACTACTTTCAGATTAAGCTAATTTGGTTATAAGAGATACACTCCTGTTCCAAAAGTTCATTACATTATCTGACACATATTTTTCCTTCGAATCTTCACTGCTCAAAACCATCTTCCACATGGCTGTCAATGTTATGACTACCAAATATAGAGAACTATGTCATTCCTCTATGTAAAACCCTACTTCAAAAGCTTCTCCCCCACAGAATCTCCAAGTTCAAGCATTAAGTGGAAGAGCAGAAAAAATATATATATTAAAATAACAACCAAACATAAGTACTCAAAGGGCAGCAAAGTACAATGATTCACTCTTTTAAATAAAATATTTTGTAATAGTATAGACAGTTCCTGGAGAATACAAAAGAAACTTGTCTTGGGAAGACTGGGAGTCCTGGGTAAAAAGAAACTTGCTTTTCAACATATTACTTTCACAATTTTTAAAAAAAGGAATAATTATACCTTTCAAAAAGAAAAATGTAGTAAAACTTTTTCTTAATTCACATTTCTGTGACTTTTTCAAGAAATCCCTCTTTATAAAACATGCACCTATACCCTCTATTTCTACTTAAATTCTTAAGAACTTAGCTCTGGTATCACATCCTTAAAGAGGCCTTTTCCAAGCAGGTTCTCCAAGCAGATTTTATTATTTTCAGTGAAAACACCATAGAGAACTGAAAATACGATTCTATATGTGTGTCTTCTCTATCCCAAAATGGACCACAAACTCCTTGAATTTATATTCTACAACTTCAACATTTTACCCACCCCCCCAAATGTACTGTTGAAGTAGGTATTACAGGACAGCATTATTCCAAATATTGACTTTTAAACACTTCTAAAAGTTCATTTATTATTTCTAGGTTGCTCCCACACATAAACAATGGGACATGGTTTTTATAACAAAGACAAAAATTGCAATATTGCCACAATGAGATACTATCACACCGGCAAGAATGGCTGATATCAAAAAAAAAAAAAAAGAATGGCTGATATCCAAAGACCAGAAACAAGTGCAGTCAAGGATATGGAGAAAAAGGAACTCTCATACACTGCTGGTGGAAATGTAGACGGGTCCAGCTCCAATGGGAAACAGTATAGACATTTCTCAAAATACTAAAAACAGATCTACCAGGTTTCATCGATTCCATTACTAAGTATGTACCCAAAGAGTGCCCAAAAAACACTAATTCAAAGGAATATATGGACTCCTATGTTACTGCAGCACTATTTACAACAGACAAGGTATGGAAACAACCTAAATGCCCAAAGACAGAGGAGTGGGTCAGGAAATGTGGTAAACACAGTGGAACATTACTCAACTATAAAAAAAAAAAAAAAAAAAGATGAGCTCAGGCCATTTGCAACAACATGGATGGAACCAGAGGGGATAATGTTAAATAAAATGAGTGAGAAGGAAAAAGACAAACACCAGATAGTTTTATATGTGGAATATTTAAGGGAAAAAAAAAAAAAAGGTCAAACAAAACCAAACCAATAACCCTAGAAATCTCTGGAACTGAGACTACAAGAGGGGAATTTATAATGTACTGATTATAAGTTTTTATTCAACAATTTAAAAACAAAAAGAACTTATAAGATTAAAAAAATGATAAAACAAATATTCCACTTCATTTCCTCAATGAGGAATGAAGGACAAGACATGCATTCAAGTCTCTTTATTCATAAAATAGTCCTTACTGTTTTTTAAAAAATAATTCCAGAAAAGGTCAATCATTATCATTTTTTTTCAGTGGGTGTTTACAACTCTTACTCTCAGCATATGCACTCTAGATTCCTTGTGGGTCACAAGAACATATGGGGCCCACATTTTCTTTTCATGATACTGATTATTCCTTTCTATCTTTCAGAGACACCATAGTCTAACCTTAGAATATTGTTTTGTCCTTCACCACCCCATGTGTCACCCTTTACATACTCTGCCAAACAGAAAGCAAGTGGCTATTGTCTTTTAGTTCCACTCAGCCTGATCATTCAGGATAAAACACCATGGAAGAAAAGTTGAAAATACCACAACTTCAAGTTAAGATACCATGCACATTATTTTTTTTTCATTTAAGTTACAACATTTAAGAAATCTGCTTCATTCATCTAGCATATATGCTAAATCCTTACTATAGGCTAAGTCCTATAATGATAATTGCATCTTTGTCATTAAAGTTCTTAAGTGATAGCTATGTGGCCTGTTCTAAGCAAGAAAGAACTCTAGCGGTCCACAACCACCTTCCATTTTCAGCATTATAAGGATGATAAAATAGAAAGGTTCTGCTACAAGTTTTTTAAAAAGGAATCATCAGGGGCCTCCCTGGTGGCACAGTGGGTTAAGCAACGCACTAATGAAGCAAACCGCAGCCACTGCAGCACGAGTTCAATCCTTGCCTCCGTCCAGGGAGGGGATCCACATGGCACAGCAGACCTCTCCCGCCTTGCCTGCTGCTCCCCTCAGTTTCAGTCAGTCTGCCTATTCTGTTTCCGGCTCTGATTCTGGTGAATCCTCTTACCTCCCTGGACTCTGGCCTGTACCCCAGGAATTATATGCACAAATAAATCTTAAAAAAAAAAAAAAAAAAAAGGTACCATCAAATTGCAAAGGCTGAAAAAAATGTTCCCAAACTTCCACATGCACTATCACCTACAGATTCAGTGCATCAAGGTTGGACCTGATCATGTCCATTTCTATAAGGTGCCCAGGTGACTCTGATTCTCTGGTCAGGGGACTATACTTTGAAATCCACTACTCTGAATCAGAGGTTGATAAACACTACCTATAAAGTGTTAAACAACTATTTTGGGTTTTTGGGATCCATACTCTGTTGCAACTATTCAAAGTACAAAAACAGTCATAGACAATATCTAACTGAATGGTTTTGGTCATATTCTAACAAAATCACTTTTTAAGGGCATTAAAATTTGCATTTCAAGTAGTTTTCAAAAGAATATTATTTCAGTAATCTTTTTTCAACCATCTTAAAAAACTTAAAATGACTCTTAGAAACTGAATCTTAGAAAAAATGGCAGGGAGCTGTATTTCGGTGGGGAGTCAGTTTGCCAACCCCTTCTAGATGAATGGTTGGTACTCAATCTTGGATCCTCATTAGAAATAGTTGGCGAGCTTTTTAAAGCTTCTATCCCAAGAAGTTCTGATTTAATTGATCTTAGACCTAGGGCAATTCTCACGTACAACAAGGGATAAGAACTACTGCTCTTAATCAATGTTCCCCCAGGTGACTTCTAAAGATACTTAGAATTTAATAAGCCTTCCATGAATAAAGATTTCAGGATTCAGGTAAATTTAGAAAATAAAGTTTAAAAGACTTTCTTTATTGCAGGGCTTCTCACAATATTCTTAAAAATCTCCAGGAGGGAACCACAGCATGCAATGATTAATTCTTCCAGATTAATTTGACCAACAAATCCATAAATTTAGTGTTCTGTGAGGGAAGTGGGGGATTCATTCAAAAAGAACAATACTTTTTCTTCTCAAAATAATAAAAGACAAACTCCTGATAAATCTGAACAAAAAGGAAAAAGTCAAAAAATAATGGTTACTTGTTTTAAAGGAAAAAAATACAATGATAAATTTAAAAAATAAGTATTAAGGTCAAGAATGTTTTTCTACGCTATTAAGCCAAACACAAAAGATTTAGAACATCTGAACACTTCATAATAATGGAAGAATCCAAAGAGTTTACTAATACCCTCAACCCCTAAAGATGATACAAAGTCTCAAGGTTTCTCAAATTTTTCAAGAACTAGAAGACTCCTTAATAAAGCCAAAAGATGTTTAACCATTATCTCCAGATCCAGAAAACTATACAGTAGGCATTAAGCAAATGTAGTGAACTTAGTTTTCAACTATGATATTTTTAAAATATGTTCAACATGGTTGTCAAAAAAAGCTTATCCACAGAAAACAAAATTCTTTATCACCTCTGTCGATGGTTTGAGTAACAGTAAGTAACACATGCCCTGATGTTTTACACTGTTAAGGTTCTTCTACTTTGCATGAGGAAAAAAGATACCACAGCATACTATACAAAGGAGATAAAAAGCCCCCAGGTACCCACCAATTCAGAGAAACTAATCCTTTCTTATACCAGAGCATCCTAATAACCTACATTACTAACTAAAAGGACACTTTCCTCACATGATGAAAGACCAAAGCACAAGTCATGAATATAGCAAACTCTGCCATGCAAATGAACTCTGCACATAATTAACAAGATAAGTAACTGATAAGAAATTGGATGCTGTTATCTTACTGTTTAACTTCATTAATGCTCACAAACGCAGCAACAGCCTACTGTTACTCTTCAGGTACTCAAAAAGTTGCATGTAAATGTCAACAATGATATAAAATAAAAGCATTCTAAACTTTCAGCAATGCACATTTATGGCAATCGTATTGTAATTATTTGAAAGAATCACCAGACAACGTTCTCAAATTTAAAATATGAAAAGGTTTTTAAGTACTTTAAATAAAAAGATCATTTCTATTAAATAGCTTTAAAGTAGAATGAACTTTTAAAATTCTAAAAAAATGAGCGAAAAGTAGAAATAATGGAGAAGAGTGAAAAATGTTTTAAATTATATGAGTTACTATGTAAAAAAACTAAAATATGTGATAAACATATACTCAGTAAAACATAAATCTGAGATCCCTATAAGCAGATATCTATTCTGAACACACTGTCTGCACTTTAAAGTAGGTAAGTACAACAGATTTCAACTTATTACAGATAATCAGAAAGAAAAAGAATTAAATCTGAGTGAAATATACAAAGTAAAGGCCAAGAAAGTTAAGCTGCTTTGAAATCACAGAATTGAAACATGCTAGGAGGATAATCTGAATCCTTGCATAATTCCCAAACCTGTACTCTTTCCACTTCACCAGAGTTACAAAAGGTACCTATAACTTAACAGATACTGAACACCTATTTGCACCAAGCACAGGAGTAGAAAAATGAGTGACATGTCATGTTTTAAGGAAACCTCAGTTAACTGCCTAATTATTTGGTTTAATACCCATCTCTTAAATCCAGTTTCAATGATTCCTCCCACACCACAGTCATTATATACATAAAATCACATATTCTAATAGGAAAAGTGTTACCCTTCCTAAGTATAATAAACATCATTCTAATGCTGGAGTAACTAGAAAAATTTTATTGTAGAATGTTACTATAAAAGTACCCGAAAGGGCTGAAAACCCACACAGAAAGCCCACATTTTATTTGTGCTTTTAAGTTCTAAATGCACAAATTAAAATGTAAAAAAGTAATATGGGGGGGGACAGGAAGAGGGGTTAGGAAATGAGCTGAATTCTAAGTCAATTTTCAAAGCAAGCTCATTCAGTTCAGATACAGCACAGTCTCAGATATATCACCTGCATGTTTCCTACTGTTATTTTAATGTAATCATTTAGAGACATGAATATTTAAGTGACTTGAGATACAGTCATCCTTAGCAATCTTTTAAGAAATTTTCAGGTAATTCAACATCTGTACATCTTGGAGAAATGTGGGTTTAAAAAAGACTACAGTTTAGTGGAATTATGTTGGATGGACATAATCATTAACAAGTTTGCAAAATGCTCTGTCTCCAGTCTTACTCTGTTCAACATTTCCTATCACAGGTAAGATGAAGACTCAGAAATTATATTGAAACATCAGAAAAAACCTTCAGAAAATTACCAATTTCTCTTTCATCTTTCCTGCTGAGCAAAGCAGAACCACAGATGGCCATGTCATACTGAGATGAGGTTTAAGTACCCAAAAAAAGGCAAGCAGGGCTGTTCAAACAACTTAAGTAAAGAGTCCCATGAAAATGCCCTAATCATATGGACCAAAGGAGGAAGCAACCCATTCAGGACATAAAACAGGGAGCAGAATAAAACAGAATGACTCCCATCATCTGTTAACCAATCTATGAATGATACATGTAAAGACTCTGATCACCTCAGAAGAAGAAAAAAAAAAAAACCCAGGAATATATGAACTTTAAAAATCAATTTTCAAGTAAAGCAATTCCAGAATAAACAGGAAATAGATGACTTTTTCATAATATCGGTGACCTTTATTTAGCAGGTAAAATTATGATCTGGACATAGGTTTTTATAAAGATAAGGTTTCTTTATAAATAAATCTATACTTACCACAATCCACTCAGCAATGTTTTCATAGAGCTCTGGACTAAAAATTGCTTTTTTCAGTCTCGCTAACGGACCATCAGCATCTACTAATCTGCACCGCATGAAAACATCACAGTAGCCTCTAAAATCATTGCAAGGGGATCCAGGTTGGAGAGTGATGGTGCGACCAACAAAGTGCTTGCTCCACTGTGCAGACCCTGTACTGGCACAAGTTGATGGATCCACTAAAAAAGAAGTGGCAAATAGAAGTTGAAAATCAAATTCACCTACAGATCAGTTGGGGAAAACGGGGAGGGAGGAAGACTGCCTAAACTCATTATCGCTACACTTGTATAGGCTTTCAGTAGTTAGGCTAGATAACACCATGAATACAATATAAAGAGACAACCAGTAACCCTAGACTTAGTGCCTACGATGGTTAACACCCCCTAACACTTATTTTACTTATTGCCATAAAGCTGACAGATTCCAGTCTAGCTGACAGATTCCAGTCTGAAAAATGCATTTTGAAAAAAATAATATTATGGTCTACTAATATGCCACTTTTTAAAAAGTTCTCAAGAGAATTAGTTTAACTGGGAACTATCTGTCCAAACTACATGTCAAAGTTTACACTTAAAATTTAGGAAAAAAATAATGGTTTTTGAGACAGACTTTATAGTCTTGCACTTTAAAAGCCTTACTCTTCTTCATACAGCAGACATGGCATAATTCTTTATCATCTTTGCCATCAGAACTTGCACAGGTACACTCCTCCAAGCCATATTTCTCACAGATAGAGCCTGCACATTGCTGAAAGAAAAATACAAGAACAATTATTTAATCCCTATGCAGTCAAATCCATTAATCAGTAATAGCAAGGCAGGTATGAGCTTCCAATGCCAAAATAATTAAGGAGAAATCTAAGTGGGGGAGAAAAGGCACAGTAAGTATCAGAAATGGGTCATATACATACATTTGAAAAAGAGTATGTGCAAATAAGAGAGTAAATCTTTTAAAGAAATGGCAACTTAAAAAAAAATCTAAACAAAACATAAAGAAAAATTAGATTAAGCATGTACCCCTCAGGTAGAGGAAAGTAGTATTTAGTCAAGAAAGTTTTAAGGCTTAGCATTCAGAGAAAATAACCAAAAGAGCTCTTTAAGCTATTAAAATATTAACTTATAAAACTTAAATATCAATACAAAGCCACATGCCTCTTTGTTTAATTGTTTTTCTCTAGAGAATATCAAACACATGGCAGCCAGACAGATAAAAGAAAAATATTTAATAATGCCTCCAGGCACTCTACCACATTCAAAGCTTTGTGGGTAATAGAAAGGGATATTATTAAAATAGGGACCAAGATTAATTACTTTTACTCTGTAGCTTTAAGTGTCAACATTGAAACTCTGAAAAGTAGTTTTATAAGGCTTAATAAAATTAAATTAAGAAACATAAATACTTGCCCCATTAATGCACACTTGTGTATGCCTATTACAGTCTGTAAAGTTTGGCTTAGGGTCAGATGCAGGACAGAGAGCTGTGATACCATTACATATTCCTTCTTTTGCACAATCTGAATCATCCCGACACTTCTCAGTTTTTGACTTGAATGCACAGCCTGCTGTACAGCAGGGACCTTGACTTGGACTAGAAGAAATATTGAGTGATTAAAGTAAAACACTAGGATATTTCTACTTAACTTAACTATGGTCCTAATTTTTAAATCACCTCTTAAATGATAAGTATGTTACTAGTATACACTTTCAATATGGGAATAAGTGGCTACTTAATTTCAACATTTAATAGGTACAGAAAAGTGATTAAGTGTCTCATAATCAAGGCACACTATATTCAGCATTCTTAGTCTATTTGCCTTTAGAGAAAGGCAAACAAAATGGAGAAAGGCAATGGAAATGAATTTAATATTAGAAAGTTCTATCTGTTTTGCACAATTATTATATAACTGATTTATTCACTTTATTCATATGCTAAAATCAAACTAAGATACACAGACCAATCATTTTAAAATACTACATAACAACATTCTAGTGTTTATATCTATCTCCACCAAAGTAATTTTACAAGAGAAATAATTATATAACTAAGTTCCAAGAGTGTACGGATTTTACAATACCTCAATACCCTTTGCATGTCCTTTTTTAACACCTACCACACAAACTACAAGTTGTTCAATCTGCCAAAAACAGTACACTAAACAATGCTACAATCACAAAAAAATAGTAATAAATAAAACAAAGGCCAAGTTTCAAAACCAGATGTATCTCTTAATCTAAGTTTTAGATTTGTCATACCTGCCTTCAGGCAACTTTATAGGAACATTAACATTACTGGAATTAGCAAGGTACCTGCACTGTTTTCCAGGTTTCAGCTTGCATTTTTTCCCCTCTGGTTGGTTTGCGTCATAGCAACACTCATCTTTACACTGGTCACTATAGCCACAATCACATTCTTCACCTTGTTCTACCATCCCATTTCCACAGATAGGTTGGCCAGATTCTGAGGAAAATAAACAATACAAGGTAAGCATGTATGCACACATTAATTTTATTTAAAATTTACACACACTTTTAATAAGATTGGGCACATTCAAGTACGTGGAGGGCTATGGCTGTCTTGGTGGGTGGAGTGTATTTAACAACACCTGACGGGGGACAGCCTATACTTCTAAATCCTACCAATGTTATAAACCAATGTCATCTAAACAACAACAACAACAACTTCAGAATCTCATCACAAAAGGAGAAAGGAAACTTTTAATGAGTAAGAAAAATACAACAAACCAAAAATTTGGAAATCATTTGCTGGCTCAGTCTCTTATTCTGTAAGTGAGAGGATTTGATTTGATGGTTCCCTCTATAAGTACACTAACATTCTATTTAGGCTATCCCATACTGAACTGAACATACAATGACAGCACTGTTTATATTTTATAAATATTAGTGCTTGATTAGTCATTTTGACAACACTGTTTATATTTCATAAATATTAGTGCTTGATTATAGAATTTTCTTTTCTATAATAGAAAATTTCAAACATACATAGAAGTAGTAAAATAATAATTACAATGATGCCATATACCAGTCACTTTAACAACTATCAGCAATATGCTGTTAACAAGCCCACCTAATATGTTAATTTGTTCTTACAAATACTCCAGGATAAATCAGAGATAAGGTGCTTTTTCTTCTTAAAGTCTAACCATAATAACATTATCACATCTAACAAAATGAACAATATGCTATTTTAATAGCATCAGTGAATCCATGTTCAAGTTTCCTCAACTATCTCTTTACAGTTGGTTTATTTGAACCAAGTTCCAAACAGGGTTACCCCAAACTCTTCCCCAGTGGTTGCTTTCAATTGACTTGTGTCTTCATGTTCTTTTAATGTGTAGCAGATTTTCATCCTCTTTTTTATTTTTACATTATTTATTTGTTAAAGAAATTGGGTCAATTTGTTCTATGGAATTGACTACACAGCATAGTCAATAAGCAATTTTTTTTACAAATGTAAATTAGTTTTGCTTAATTAAGGAAGAACTATGTATTATTTATATCCATTATTCCCACATACCTAGCAGTACTGGGCCAAATCTTGGTTCATTAAGGTTTGACTATGATCTAATGACAGCAAATAATTTTACAAAATTTTTTAAGCTTTTAGAGTTCTGTGATTTTTGTCAATGAAGATTAAAATTAGAAGAGGAATGCTACCCTTTCTAAGATCATAAACATCACAGAACTTTAAGTGTAGTGAATGATAAGAATTAAATGCTGTCACTTAATAGAAAAGTAATTTCCAGAGAGTTTGTTAGAAATCATATTTTCTAAGAAATAAAAAATAAAATTACTGTTTTGCCAAAGCTACAGGCAAAACAGACCAAATTCATGTCTCCTAAATCTAAATCTAAAATCTTGTGTTCTTTTCTTTTTATTACAGCAAATTATATAGTATATAGTCATAGTTCAGACCTTAATTTGAGAACTAAGTACAAGAGAATACCTCTCAGCACAGAAAACCAAAAAGTAGCCGATCTGTATCAAATATATTCCAGCCTTATAGTCAGAAAGTTCCATCTTATCATTAGCCATCGTTAGCTGTATCAATTATTAAAGGAAATCTTAGAGGTTAACTGAAGTTCTATTCCTATCTTTCATTTTACATCATCTCTTTTGCTCTCCAAAACTAGAAGCATCACGTGTGTGTGTGTGTGTGTATATATATTATATATAGCCTAAGTAAATTATAATGATTTTTCTAGTCTAGTAAAAATCATTTTTATAGGAGAAAAGGGAAAATGTAAAGTCAGAAAAATCTTGGAGGCAGTATTTCCTACACATTGTCATCTCACATAGAAATATTACTTCAGGGCCTCCCTGGTGGCGCAGTGGGTTAGGCAACGCACTATGAAACAAACCGCAGTCACTGCAGCATGAGTTCGATCCCTGCCGCCGGCCAGGGCGGG